>PVIC010019001.1:0-31001 GCA_004025085.1 Thryonomys swinderianus
AGCAAAACTCTCTAGACTAACAACTAAATGCCCAGAGCATATATTAGGGAAAACTAACTTTTTGAACTGTTCCTTTATATTTCAGTTTCACTTCAAAGCAATGCATTTTTATTAAATTCTCCAACAAAAATGACCCTGACTTGTTTTGTACTTTTATGCCCCTTAGAGTACCTATCACAAATGTAACATACAATAGCACTTTCATAAATCATTTAAATAAATGTATATATGCATGGATAATTTCTGTTTAAATTTTTCAAGGTTAGTTCACATACTAACTATTCTGCATTGAATTTGTTAATTAGTTCTACTTTTCAGGCTATTTAATTTCTTCTCTTTTCCAATTTAATCTTCCTTTGTGCCTTTGAATTCAACTTTCATAAAAAAGAAGAAAAAGTGAAGCACATTTTCAAATTGGGGAGGATCAAAGGTCAATGAAGGAGGTGTTAGTTTTAATGTTATTACTCAAAAATATTTGCTCTGTACACAGCAGAAAAGTACATACCATTTCAGTATGGTAATTTTTAAACACTAAAGGGCTGGATAAAATATTTGTATTCTTGAAAAACAGTGATTGTGATTAGCTTCCAAACAGATTAGCTAATATTCTTTATATAAACACCAATTTAGGCAACAATTTATAATTTCCAAGCTCTGAAACTTTTTCTCATAGCACCCCTAGTAAGGCATTAGCAATGGCCCAAATCCCATGTACTAAGATGTTCTACACCAAGTGTCAGTGAACTATGCCTTACTTCCGCAGCTCACAGGGGACTACAATGCTAATCGTGCCAAAAGCAGGCTGTGAAGAGTTAACTGCACAATTGGCTTGTTTTGAGAAATGAGTCTGGCCAAACCCTACATTCCAAAGTCAGAGAAACTCACACCCAAATTCCACTCCCACAATCAATTAAAACTCCCTTAACCGGAAGGGCAATGTTTTAAATACAGGCATATAATTTGTCTGTTCTGTTCCTAATTCAAAAATGCCTTGTCCTTTTCCTTTATGAGCCTCACTTAAATTAGATGTCATAGAAATCATAGGACTTTGTATCCTGGAACATAGTTTCATCCTAACATGTAGCTTACCTTTACCCCAAATAATTATCAGTAAAAATCAGTGGCTTGGACTGGCCAGCGCTTTTGTTGGTTGTACCAGGTGTTGGCACCCTGCTTTTTGTCTTAGTTCTGACTTTTAGTTTCTTCCTCAGGTCTGTGTCTTACCCTGAGCAGGAGACGGAGCCAACTGCAGAGGATTCTGGTGATGCTCCAGGAGCCTCAGTAACAGCTAATCATTTGTCTTAGAAGTGGTTAATGGAGAGTAGCCTTACTTATCTGTTCCTGTATTTCCTGACATCATTTCTGCATCACAAAAGTAGAGATACAAGTTGTAACAGGGACTACATAGACTGCAAAGCTTTAAGCTTTTGATATACGCTGCTTGGTCATTACTGAAAAGTTTATAGACAGGTCTAATACAAACAATAGCATATTCACTGAACGGATCCCATCCCTAGACAGACAAGTCCAATCAAAACACGATTCACTTAAATATTTATCATTGACTAAGTACAGATGCTAAAAAATTAGTTTTGATTAAACTGGTAAATGTGTATCATTCTTCCATTAGAAAGCAGCTTATCATAGCCATTTTCCAGAAAAAAAGAGTAAATATCTACCAAGGCAAGAGTACAACTGTGTTAGAAGCTTCCAACTCCACTCAAAAGAATCCTTCCTAGGAATATTTTCCACTTTTGATATTCATACCTATGGTTTCATTGCCAACAGAAAAAGTCAAATTATCAAGGACTTATTTTAGACTACTCAAGTAGAAAATCAGAACTGTAATCTTATGCCTATGTCCTTTCCTTCCCCTCTACTCTTCTAGCTTGCTTTTTATCACTTTCCAGCTGTCAATACCAAATGTCCTCATTTTACTTATAAAGAACTCTCATATATCCACTTCAGAATTAAAATTAATTTACTCTATCTTTCATTTATCAATGGACATGCATTCTGTCAGGCTTTCTCCCTACACATAGAAAGGAAAACAGTGCAGGGTTTGTTTGGATTTTTTCGGGGGGGGGGTTGTTGTTATTGTTTTTTACATTTTTTAAAACTATGAATTTGAAATCAGTCCACCCAACCATGTTCATACAATTCTTCATTTCAGCCTACACATACATATCAGTGATTTGTTTGTGCACAGATCATTGCAAAATTGGTTGTCTTCTTTTCAATAGAGCTGTAACCAGTTATATTAGTACTCTGGAGAAATTTAGACAACTCCCATAACACCCTAAACTTTGATTTGGTAGAATTTCCCTTTTACAGTCTCTCTTTTAAAGAGATAGACCAAGGGCCATGGTGTGAGATTCTGCTCATAAAGGGAGACAGTGAATGAAGGAGATGGGGCATCTTAGCTTAAGGGTAAGTTTCAGCATCAATCAGGGGAAAGAGAGAGAAGGTTCAACGTTTTCCATATTACAGGGTGTGGGAGGTATAGCTGCTCCCTCTGAGAAGGCAAGGGTGAGTAAGCGAGATCTCTGGGATTCCTGGAGCATCAGAACTAAGGAGACAAGTGACAGGGACATTTAAGTTACAAAGTAGGAGTCTTTTGTGGAAAAAACTGTTCAGTGACCTTAACCGAAGACCTGTGCATTCCCAACTTTTCTATCAGAAGAGTCCTAAAGATTCAGCCTAAAAGCCCTTCCCAATAAATAGCCACGAATGGGTTTCCTGCTAGATTATAAAGGAGTGCCTTGCATGAGAGTGATTTACAAAGAAAAATAAAAGGGATATTCTGATTGAGATTACTACATGCATTGTGAATATCAAATGAGTTCAAATTCAAGTTGTCCCAACAATGCAGCAAGGTGATCTCACTTGGCGACAAATAAAAACTATGCAATTTAATTGACTTTCAGCTTCATCATCTAGAAACTTAGATCCAAATGCATTACTCAATAAATGTAATTACTTTTTCTTGGACTTGTGGTCCTTCTCGTGGTTAATCTCTGTTTCCTTCTATATTTGTTTGCATTTTATTGTGAATTGTACTATTGTGTAGGTTGTTTTGTTGAGTTTATAATTTGCCTCAAATCCTGCTAAGAAGCTGAAGGTGCACACTAAATGAAGAATTGATTCAAATGCTAAAGTTTCACATTTCTTTAGAATTAATTTTCTTCTATTCTAATCTAAATATAATATAGAATATTATATATTTGAGATACCTTATGTACCTCAAGTTAAAATACTTTTCCACTGCAATGATTTCAAGAATACAATAAAATTTGTTTTTCAACTAAAGTAACTTTTAAACAAAATGACTCAGTTATGTAGACTGGGTATTCTAACACTATAATTTATCAAATGCATTCAATTGCATTCATTGAAAGCAGTTTAGTGTTGAAATATTTCTAACTGAGGAAGAAAGAACCCAATAAAAGGTAGTTCACATATTATTGTTTTTTTATTCTAGCTTAACTGTTGAGTGGAAAGAAATGACATGTACAACTGGCTTTATCATACTTATCTATTTCTCTTCTCTCTTTTTAAAATGTAGGCATTATACCAAAACTAGTATGTATCATCCACGTATGAGCCCTATGCTTTCATGCTTACTATCTGTATCTATAATATATAGATTTTTTTTATTTAGATAAAAAATAAATGGAATGTTGTATGCAGTTTATTATGACTTACTTTTTCTAACAGAAAGAAACCTAGAAAATATCCCTAAAGCAGTTAAAATTATTCTTAATGATAGCATCTTGCAAAATTATATGACCATAAAAATAATCAGAATATTGACACCAATATAATCCATTGATCTTATTTGCTGGCTCTACTTGTTAATATGCATATGCTTATATATGAGTATATTTAGCTCTATGACATTTTATCACATGTGCAAGTTTGTGCATCAACCAACAAACTCAAGAAACAGAAGCACTGTATCATAAAAGAATTCTTAGCCCTGCTCTTTTATACTAACACCTACCTTCCTCTATTGATACCTCAGGCTCTAAATCCTAAAACTACAAATCTGTTTTTATTCTATAGTTTTACCATCTGAATAATGTTATATAAATGGAATCATACAATATGTATTTTTTTTTGAGACAGGGTCTCACTTTGTAGTTCAGGCTGGCCCTCAGCTCACAGTGTAGCCCAGGCAAGCCTCAGACTCAGCAAATCCTTCTGCCTTTGCCTCCCAAGTTGGGATTACAGGCATGAGCCACCAAGCCCAGCGCTGTGATATGTGGTACTGATTGCTGGTAGGCGTGAGTCACCATGCCTAGTACTGTTGTATGTGGTTACTGGTGATCGAACTCAGGATCTTGCACTTGCTAGGCAGGCACTGTAACCACTGGGCTAAATCTCCAGCCCCAATATGTATAATTTTAAGATTAGATTTGTTCATTCATTTTTCCTTCCTATAGGTTTTATGAATGTTTGGATTCCTGTTGGTTTATTATTATTGTTATTATTTTTTTTTTCTTTTTGAGACATGGTCTCGCTTTGTAGTTCAGGCTGGCCCTGAGCTCACTATGGTGCCCAGGCAAGCCGCCGCGAACTCAGCAATCCTCCTGTCTCTGCCTCCCGAGTGCTGGGATTACAGGCGTGAGCCACCACGTCTGGCACTGTGGTATGCGGTGTTGATTGTTGGTGGGCGTGTCTCCACGCCCAGAATTATATGTGGTTACCGGGGATCGAACTCAGGACCTTGTGCTTGCAAGGCAGGCACTAGAACTACTGAGCTAACCCTCTGGCCTGGTTTATTATTTTTTAATGTATCACTGTATTTTCAATGGTTTCTTTGATACATATGTATGGGTGTGTTTATGCCCATTTATGTATATTTGGAGCATAGCACCAATGAACCCTGAGTAATTTTCCTTGGGAAATATAAGACGCTTTCTAGCCCAAGGCAGGCTGGTTTATATAGATAGGGAAAAGGGAAGAGAAAACAATTCCCAGTCTGGGCATATGGAAGAGCTGAATGGCTATCTAATATCTCTAGGTGGTAGGAAGAATTCTCCAGTCTGGACTCCTAAAAAAACTAAGATTAGAGGTTCCACTTGACCCTGCTAGGAATATACATAAAAGAATTAAAAGAATCATATCATATTAACATATGTGCACCCATGTTCATAGCAGCTCAGATTGTGATAGCTCAATCTTGGAAACAACCCAAATACCTATCAACTGGAGACTGAATAAAGAAGATGTGTTTTTTTCTATGAAATGGAGTATTATTCTGCCTTAATAAATTCAAGTCATTTGTACTCAAATGGATGTACCTTAAGGACATACTCATAAGTGAAGTAAATAGGTCACAGATGTGTAAATATCATACCTATTCTCTGGTAGGAGAAACTGAAGATGTTAGTGAGTTCTAGAATGCATGATGGATATTGTGAAATAGAAAATATGCAAAGGGAAATGTGGTGGAGGAGTGAGTAATGAGAAGTAAAGAAAAAATGTGAGGATAATAAAGGGAAACAAAACTTACGGACTTAGGGAGTGAGGGGTTGTGGGGTAGATAGGGGAATGGAAAAAAATGAGAATTAAATCATGTCATATACTGGTATAAATTCCCAATATTGAGTGCAGTCATGATGTGTATATACAATGTACCAATAAAGATTAAAAAAAGGAAGGAAGGAAGGAAGGAAGGAAGGAAGGAAGGAAGGAAGGAAGGAAGGAAGGAAGGAAGGAAGAACGGAAGGAAGAACGGAAGGAAGGAGGGGAGGGATTCTTCAGTCCGGAGAAAAGTGAGAGTCCCAGGTATCTGTTGCTGCAAAAACTTCCTGATGGTGCTGGCTGAAAACCTACCATCTAGAGAAGGTGTGTGGGGTGTTGGTGTATTTACAAACTCAGGGAGAAGGAAGTGGGTTCCTGGTTCAGTATATGTGTGGTCTTCCCTGCTAGAAACACCTAGTTATTTCTAAGGGGAAAAAAGGGAAAAAAGATGTTCTAAGGGAAAAGCCTTAGACCCTGTAGATAAAAGTATTCTCCTTGCCCTACTATTATGAGAAGACTTCACACCTTGAGCTCACATGGAGCAGTCATAGGGCTCTGTTGCTCCTAGCTTGGGTGGTGGCAAGAATGTGCCCTGTCACCATATTTTTCATCCAATCCTATGGTCCCCAACCCTGTTTCCCTTCTTTTCATTTTTCAGACTTTTCCTCTTTTTTTGCCTCTTGCAGTATAGCCAGAATTTACTTCTCTCCTCAAAGTATATTTTTAAAAGACACATTTTCTACAGTCAGTGTCAGGGCTTTTTACTCTGTAAAATTTAATATATAGCTCATATTGTTGGAGGAGGTGAGTTTTTGGGTTTGTTTTTGTTTTTGTTTTTGTTTTTGTTTTTGTTTTTGAGACAGGGTCTCGCTTTGTAGTTCAGTCTGGCCCTGAGCTCACTATGTAGCCCAGGCCAGCCTCGAACTCAGCAATCCTCCTGTCTCTGCCTCCCAAGTGCTGGGATTACAGGCGTGAGCTACCACGCCCGGCAGAGGAGGTGAGTTTTGAGGTATAGTGTTTTGTTTTATTGTCAGTTTGTTTGCTTAGATATAGGATCTTACTACGTCATTGAATTGTACAGGCGAGGCTTGAACTTGTAATTCCTCCGCCTCTGTCTCTCAAGCTTAAGTCACCATGGAGAATGTTATTTTAAAAATGGCAATGACTTCATTAAGAGGAAGTCTTGACTTTAGAAAACACTGCTCGTAATAATTTCAAAGTATTTTCCACTTAGTGTTTTAATGCATTTCATAACAAATAATTAAAAGGAAAAACTACAAATTTGCATATTATATTCCTAGTAAGATTGTTTGCAATTGTAAGGTATTAAATCTCAGGATTATAGAAGAGGATAAATCTACAGCATTACATTACAGTGGAACAGAGTTCAACCCCCAGAAAGTAAAAGGTGTATTTAACCAGCAATTCAAAAAAGTTTATCATGTGCTGGCCATTTCCAGAGATCATGGCAGCCAGCAGCAATGGTAAGAGAAAGCTGAATGTAAGATCAGAATAGGAAAACATTGGATGTGGGGCAAAAAACTCTAGCACTATTAAAATGTTTCTGTAGGTCTAAAGTTTTTCTAAGATGACACATTGATTTTGAAAATCAAGGAAGGCTACAGGGAACATTTAAAATATAAGGTGACAGATATAAAGTCAAGAAAAATATTAGCTCAAGATAACACTGAAGAATGGCTTAAAGTCATCACCATTTGGTCTCATTAATGACACAGAATCTGAATTCCACATGTCAAGGCCATAAACTGTCAAAAGCAGCTATCTA
Source organism: Thryonomys swinderianus (assembly GCA_004025085.1). Lineage (NCBI taxonomy): Eukaryota > Metazoa > Chordata > Mammalia > Rodentia > Thryonomyidae > Thryonomys > Thryonomys swinderianus. The sequence goes on from PVIC010019001.1 coordinate 7,316, forward strand.
TACTGATGAACAATTTTTGCTAGATGTTTGTGTAGCCCAGTATCCAGAAAGAGCCACTGAGCACTTAAGATACAATGTGCAACCCAGACAGGTTCCCAGGAGCCAATATTCAAACTTTGTTTAGCTGTCAGGCCCTATCTATTGTTCTGACTTATCTACCAACCTTTAAGTTCCCTATGGAACATTCTTGAACACCAAGACAAAGTACGCTCAGTTTCAATTTATGTTTACTTTGATAGCAATGACTGTTTTCCCCATTAATGTAGCAATGTTGTTGCTTGATGTTCCAAGGTATTACAAAAGGTGTTACAGAGCTGAAATTTACCCTAAGAATTATTAGAGAGTTCATAGGATTTTGATATCCTAGCTCAGGGATTAATCATTTTGTTCAAAGCTGAACAACCCTTACAGGTTCTTCTAGAATCAATTGATGTTTTGTGTGTTTTCTGCAAACTTTGTGCTACTATATTTTCTTCTTTCATAATTTTAACCAGTCTTAACCTGAATGTAGGTTTGTAAAATTATTAACATACATTTACAATGTGAATTCAAATATATGAGGTGTGGTCACTCACTAAATCAGAAACACAACTTTTCAGAAAAATACATCCCAAAAGATAATATTTAATATAACAATAGGTCCAAAGAATTTAGGCTTTACTTGATAGTTGTCAAGGTTCATTTTGTGTTCTACGTTAATATGGCTTCATCACATTGTTCATATCTGGGACAAAATACCCCAAATTCATAATTTAAGGAAGGAGAGGTTCTCTTTGGCTTCAGTTTTAGTCATGAGTCAGTTGGCTCTAAGGCAGAACAGCATGACAGAGAAGAAATAGCTCATGGATTGTCAGATAGAAAGCAGACAGGAATCAAGGGAGGAGGAAGGCATATATCCTTCCAGGCCATGCCCACAGTTATCCACTTCTTCCTACCAGGCTTTACCTCCCAACATCACACCCAAGTATCAATGCACCAGTGGACTACTCCAATGATGAGTATTACATGTATACAATTCCTAAAAGCCCCACCTAAAAGTTCCTGAAGTGTTGGGGAGAAACATCTAGATGTAAATCATAACACTATACATGTTCTTTCTTTCCATTTTATCACTCTTTTCTTCTTCCTCATTATTATTTCTTTTGTACCTTCTTTTGTTCCTTAACTCCTATGTTTTCTGAAGAAAAATTTTACTATCTTATACATGCATTGAAAAATAGATTTTGTTCAGAATTCCCTGAATTACCCCAACAGAAACTATACTAAGAAAAAGAACATACCTGGGCCGGAGATTTGGCTCAGTGGTTCCAGCGCCTGCCTCGCAGGCGCAGGGTCCTGAGTTCAATCCCTGTAACCACATAGAATGCTGGGCGTGGTGACTCACACCCACCAGCAATCGATGCCACATACCACAGTGCCGCATGTGGTGGCTCATGCCTGTAATCCCAGGACTCGGGAGGCAGAGACAGGAGGATTGCTGAGTTCAAGGCTTGCATGGGCTACATAGTGAGCTCAGGGCCAGCCTGAAGTACGGGGCAAGACCCTGTCTCAATTAAAAAAAAAAAAAAGAACATACCAATGATATTGATATTATAACTAGGGCTGGAGATTTAGCTTAGTGGTTCCAGTGCCTGCCTAGCAAGTGCAAGATCCCTGGTTTGATCTGGTAACCACATACAACAATACTGGGTTTAGTGACTCACACCCACCAGCAATCAGTATCACATACCACAGTGCTGGGCATGGGCGTTCACGCCTGTAATCCCAGCACTCGGAGGCAGAGATAGGGGGATTGCTGAGTTCAAGGCTTGCCTGGCTACATGGTGAGCTCACTCAGGGCCAGTCTGAACTATAAAGTGAGATCCTGTCTCAAAAAAAAAAAAAAAAAGAAGAAGATACTATGACTAAAAAATGTTGAGAAGGTAAACAGAAAATTTGCAGATGAGTGATTAAACAGATAGCAGAGTTGGGGATGGAGACTTTCATCTGGTAAATCATCAATCCACAAGCACCAACCTATTTAATATGTAAAGTCAAGTTACTTTACAAGAAAATTACTCTTGCATTCATGATTTAGGCTTAACTACAAATTGAGAAAGAGCATTAGAAATTTCTTATACTCAGTTCTCTGTAATATAATATTCCTAACCTGTGAGGAGTACTGCAATATTTATAGATATGTGTATGTAAAGAAAGTAGTTCCTCCTTTCCCAGGGATGAATACAATAAATCTGTAAGCATTTTCCAGTGCCTAAAGGTTGTGACTTTCTTTAAATCAGATTTCCAATCACCACTTTGGTTGTTATAAAAACAGTGCTATGTTTCAGTGCTAAAAAAAAAAGAAAAACCTGTTATTCCTCTAGGCAATATATCCTCTGCCCTCCAAAGTTGGAAAAGTAGTTTCTTTCTCTTTCTCAAGCCTTCTATGATACACAATTAATTCCAAAGCACTGGAACAGATACACTATCTAGTACTGTTAGAAATGGATGCTATATTCTGCACAACAGTCTCATCACTGCCTTTCAATTTGCTTGAATTTACAAAGCTCAGGGCAATGGACAACAGTTGCCTTTGTAATTTTTGTGTAAATGTTGAACATGGATTGGTGTGGTTGCAATGTAATTGTCTTCTTTAAAATTTAACAAGTTTCCCAACAAAGACAGTAAAACATAAGAAACTGCTTGACAAATATCTTTTAAAATTGACTTTGGAAACTAAAGGCCTGGTAGAAAAGTATACTCATAACTTACTCGTTTGACATTTGCTTCATATGGCAAAAGAAAATGAAAAAAATTTATACTTTTTTCCCACCAACACAGATCAACCCCATAAAATGAGCAAAGAATTAGCTGCTCAAACCCTGCTTCCATTCACCATGACAAACTACAGAAAGGCTCACAATTGCCACAGTTTGTTAATTGCTACACAAGAGTTATCACATTAATGCAACTTGGATGCCAAGAAGGGTTTAAGTGAAGTTAAATGAGTAAAGCATGCAGAATGCTTTTCATTGTTCAGGCTTATGGGTAGTCAGTGAGTTGTATAATTGAGATCGCTAATGTTTCCAGCTCATTTACTCTTTTACTGTATTGTGTGAACTCAACAAACATCTGCCAAAAAAAGTGCAACAGCCCAGATTCAAAGATCCTCAGTGCAAAGATAAAACATGTAATTTTTCCTCACATTCAGACTTTACTTTCTTTGCAACTAGAAGTTTTTTTTTTAAAAAATGCATCTGTCTGACTTTGTGTTTGCTGTTCTGTAATTGCCACACAGAACTAAATTTTTGCTAGTCAAAATAGGGCCCACGGACCAGAAGTATAAGTTCACCTGGAACTTGTGAGAAAGACTGATCTCACACCCATCCCAAAGTACAGAGTCAGAGTCTGTGTGAATTAACAAAATCCCACATAGTCTCCATACACATTGAAGTTTAAAGAACACTAAATGAAACAACTACCCACTAGTGGTCAGTAAAGTGACAATATATACCTTCTGATGTAGGCAGCATCAAGCTTTTAAGCTCTTTAACAAATATCACTAATGAAGAGTCTTTAAGTTCCTAGAAGGCAGCTCTCTTGGTTCACTGTCTCTTAGATTTGCTAATTAAACATGGAAAAAGTGATGCCATATATATTTACTATCTTTAAATACTTACCAAAAACTGTAATAAAGTAAAAGGTAACTAACCCACACATTAAGGGTTTTGCCTTGTCTTGCCATTTTTGGTGTTGGGATAATCTTAATGAGAGGATACTTGGGCAACACACTGAGTACCCCCCCTTCTCTTTCTTAGAAGCTTTCTTTCAGTAATTTTTCCTACTCTTTACCTCCATTGTTCCTAGAATTCATTGGCTTTAAAGCACAGAAACTCACATTTCAGATATCTTGCATATCTGAAACTAAAGCAGATATAAAACCATTCCTGCACCAGTTTGAGAAGCACATTCTGGGGAATATACTGAACATAGTAACACTGCTGGCTCAGAGGCACACAGTTCACAAGCTCTCTTCTCCTCTTAAGACTGAAGACAACAAACCAAGGGCCAGAGATTTAGCTCACTGGTACTGGCTGGCACCTGCCTCGCAAGCACAAGGTCCTGAGTTCGATCCTGGTGACCACATACAATGCTGGGCACGGTGACTCACGCCCACCAGCAATCAATACCACATACCACAGTGCCAGGCGTGGTGGCTCACGCCTGAAATCCCAGCACTCGGGAGGCAGAGGCAGGAGGATTGCTGAGTTCCAGGCTTGCCTGGGCTACATAGTGAGCTCAGGACCAGCCTGAACTACAAATCGAGACCCTGTGTCAAAAATAATAATAATAATAATAATAATTCTGAACAGAAGACTGAGACACTAAAGGCTCAGGTATGTTTTTATTGCTGAGCATAACTCATAAAATTAGTGAGGCAGAGAAGAAGGGAGGGATCTGCCTCCCCTGCTCCCTGTCCCCTAGACGTGCTAGCTCAGCATCCCAGCCCTCCATCAGATTCAGTCATTTGTTACCACCTCTCACTCAAGGAAGGTGTAATGTACAGACCTGGAGCAGACCTTTGGGTCTGGTTTCCTAGTATGAGTCTATTATTATTACGAGAGCCAATCAACCACCCTCATGCTAGACTCTGAGATGATTTTTAAATGGAGAAAGCAGCAGGTAAATGTATCCCGGAATAACAGTCCCTGGCAATCACAGGAGGTATTCGGACTTTATTACCCATTTGCACCTCCAAATACACATACACACACACACACACACACACACACACACTTTCTGAAAGGTGTACATTCTCATATGAAGTAACATATGAAATTTTTTTTTTATGTTTGGAAGACATGAATTGCACAGCTATTGGCTATAGGAGAAAAATAAAATTGAATATCAGGGAAATCTATGAGAAAGTTGATCACATTGCACTGAATACTAAATTTCCGTTTATCTGAACACATCAGCATATTAGTTGTTTTTGTAACTCAGTTTTTTTCATACATCTATTGTATATAGAATTGCACCAATGAGGGAAAACATATTGTTTTGCCTTACTCATACCAATACCTTCATGCTATAGTTTTGGCCAGGTTTTGAGAAACAGTACAATGCTGATGTTAGATTCTTTAAAATTCAATGAATTTATTTTGTAAAAAGAGTAAAAACAGGCAATTCATGGACTGTATGTTACTTAAGTAGACTTTTAATGTGTGTATATACCAATCATATATTCTCATGAAAGAAAAAATTTTCAAACATATATTAATTTTAAGATGTTATTCATTTGAGGGTATAAATTATAAAATTGTCCCACAAATTCAAAATATCTGTACAACTAACTTGTAATCTATGCACAGAATACATTCAAATAATCATCTTAATAGAATAATCATATTACTAGAGATAGCTCAAAAATGTTGTCCACATAAACACAGTGAACACTACATTCGTAATATAAGATCCCATGTTTTTGCTGGTTCCAAAAAGTAAACAAAAGAACCCAGTACACTATTATACTTGAGTCATTGTAATTTACTAAGTGAAAACAGGAGATAGGAAGTATTCAACATTAATTCCAGATTTCAATCTATTTCTTAGAATCTTATTTTCTTATCCTTCCAGCATCTCTTCCTTAGAATTATTTACTCTTAAGTGTGTAATTATATCATAATACTATTGAAATAATTTGCAGATTTTCAGGTATTTGGTTAATTTATTTTGAAGAACACTTTAACTATCTAGGTAGTCACTTGAAATTTGCATGTTTAAAATTGCTTTTGGTATCCAAAATTTATTCTATTATAGAGATTGAGATGTATATAACAATTATTGAATAAAGATCAAACTGCATATACCTAAATACATAAAATAAATTGTATTTCTATGGACAGCTAATTTATTTTGAAGGAGCTTTTTAAATTCTTATTCAGTTGTTTCATTTAAATGTGTTAAATTAGTCTTAGAGGAAAGATTATATTTGTAAATAAAAATAAAAATGAACATGGTAATTCTTGAATAGTAAAAGTAAATTAGAGATCTGTAAAAATGTAAGAAACAGCCAGGCGTGGTGGCTCACGCCTGTAATCCCAGCACTCAGGAGGCAGAGACAGGAGGATTGCTGAGTTTGAGGTTTGCCTGGACTACATAGTGAGCTCAGGGCCAGCCTGCACTACAAAGCGAGACCCTGTCTCAAAAAAAAAAAAAAAAAAAAAGTAAGAAACATTAATTACAGACTCCAAAGAGTAAGACTTAATTTTGCTTACTGAATGTTTCTATATTAATTTGTACTATGAGGAGGTTTTTAACACTAATAATAGCAAAAGATATTGGTTTGATACTAAAAACAACAGAGCATTATGTAACAAAAATTAATTAATATGATTTGTGTTAGTGGAATTTTCACTGGTCCCACAGGTGATATACTAATCTTTAAATGGAATATAGGAATTTAAAGGTTACAGCCAGGTGATACGAAAGAATATAAAGAATCATCTACCAGTCACATACCTACTCATAACATTAAACATGAGCTGAAGTCTTTGATGACTTAGTCTAGAAACTCTTTTCATAGGTACCAAGCCGCCTACATACTAACAAATAATGACACTGCAGTGGACACAGTGTGATGGAAACTGTGATGTACTCTCTGACAATCATCCCTACTTGGTTTCTACTTTCTTGCAGCACCTGGGTTTCCTCAAGATAGCAGGATCCCAGCAGCCAAGACGATCTTCCATAGCAAACCCCATCTCCACTCAGTCCCTGCAGTGATGTTTTCATAATAGAAAAACATTGACCAGTGCCAGTTTCTCATAATCTTTAAGCAATGCTGCATTTGACCAAGCACAATAGAAAGAATCTGTGTGTTAACTATAACCCAGGGGTAAAGCAACAAGATGGCAAATCTTGTGCTACAGAAACCAAAGTTTTGCCAAAACCAGAATAAAAGGCGAATCCCTAGGGTGGATTAAAGTAAAGGAGAGGTATGTTTGTATTTCCTTCCCTTCACAGTTGGAAAAAGAATACATAGTACATTTTAAAGTCTGAAGGTGTTCTTTTTCTACACTTCAACCATAAATGCTTCCATTGTCTAACTTATACACTTTCCCTATAAGTTATTATATCATGTTTCTTTAATTTTTATCTAGATCTGATACTAAAACCACTTTTCATTTTTGAAAGTTATTGAAGATCCCAAAGAGATTTACCTTATGTGAATTGCATATATAGATATCCTTCATATTCAAAATAAAAACCGAGGGTTTCTTAATACAGTAGGATACACAAGCACACATTCTAACTGCTGTCAAACCAGTGACAAAACCATACATTAGATATCCTGTAGAAAACACCAGTGTATCTTCTGGAAGAATGAAACAGAACCACATGTGGTATGTCTGTACAAAGAAATATTATCAGCAATAAAAAGGAATGAGCTATCAAGGTAAGAAAAGATGTGGAGGAATCTTAAACATATATGGCTAAGGAAAAGAAGGCAAGTTTAAATTGTTACACACTACATGATTCTAAGCATATGGCATTTTGGAAATGATAAAACCATGGAAACATAAAGCAATTTCTAGGGATTCACAGAAAAAGAGTAAACAGGTGGCATATGGGTGATTTTTATTATAAAACCATTGTTGTGTATTATACTCAAATGATGTATACATAATAGAAATTTCTCAAAACCCATATAGTATATAACACAGAATGCTATTGTAAATTGTGATTTCAATAATACACTGATTTCAGTCTATTAATTGTAATAAATTTACCACACAAATTGAAGATGATAAAAATGGTAGAAATAGGGCAGACAGTTGGATGGCAATAGGTACTATACATGGAAATCTTCTCTACTTTACATTCTTTTTTCTGTATGCAGTACTTCATAGTACCTCCAAAATCTGTTAATTTAAAAATTACATATATATTTTTTTCCATTTATATGAAATTCCAAAATCAAAAATAATCTGTGTGTGCCGGGCGTGGTGGCTCACGCTTGTAATCCCAGCACTCGGGAGGCAGATACAGCAGGATTGCTGAGTTCGAAGCTTGCCTAGGCTACATAGTGAGCTCAGAGCCGGCTCGAACTACAAAGCGAGACTCTGTCTCAAAAAAAAAAATCTGTGTGGCAGAAAGCATATTATTAATTATTTACTAATAGGGAAAGAATTTAAGGATCACAAAATGATATAAGGGATCCTGTAGGAGTAATACTTATGTTCGATTTTAATTGTGGTGCTAATTTCTCAGGGGTATTCTTATCCCAAATTGTATCAAATTTTACACTTTGAATATGTATGGTTTCCTTCCTGTTGATTTTCTATTTGTTTTCTAAACAGTGCTAATGCTGCTGGTCTGACACCATGCTATGAGCAACTGCTTTAGAAATTCAAAGAAGTAACTGTTCCTATCTGGAACCACACTTGGAAAGTCAATGGTTGGAGAGTACACAGTTCGATGGACATAGCTTGAGATTTTTTTCAAAACTTCATTTATGGTTTCTAGAAATTATTTAAAATACCAAGATGTTTTTTAAAAAGAAACCATTACTTTGGCTGGAAGAAATATCATTTAATCTTTAAATTTATCAGTAAACGTGATTTTAAATAAAATAACCCCATGTACTTCACTTTATATGAGGTACAAATTCACAAAAAGAAGCACAGTAAGACAACTGATTAACTTATGACAATTATTTGGGAAACAAAGTAGGTTACATTCTGGGTCATTTTCATGAATGAATTGCGTTCCTTTCTATGAAACACTTTTAAAATAACATTCTGTTTTAGTTCATAATTGATTGAATGGTTTCTTTCCAAATCAATCCAACTTCACAGAAATGAACCAGTACAGAGAAGAACAATAGGTTTAGGAGACACACATAGTTGAGCACTAAAGGACTGATTTGAGCCTTCAAACTCAGAATCATTCATTTATATTTTCACCTCCTCTTTACAGTACAAACAGAATGTGAGCACAGGATAAAAGGTATGACCCCTGTTCTTGTCATCCTCAAGACTCCCTCTTCTATACAAATCCATTTTTACTTTAGATTTATACTTAACAGGATAGTCTGAAGAACACTTCAGGCCACAAAGACTGGCAGATCTTTGTCCAGTGGTCTTACCATGGCTGTGAAGATTTACCCAGGTAAATGCTATCTCCCATATGAATCCTATCATTTAAGTTTACACCAACCCAGAACTAATGCTATTCCTAACTATATTTTTCAATTAGCTTAGCCCAGGCATTTGTTAAGTCAAGGTTTAAAATCTAGATAATTTTATAAAATAATGTGTATAATTGATTAAGCTAATATATCACTAGACCAAAAAACAGGAAGTTCAATAGAAGAGTATTCCAAGGTATTTGCTATTTCGGTGCAATTCTAAATTTAGGTGAAATTTTGCAATTATAGTGAATTTCATTAGCATTTGCATCCTAATGTGAAAGAGCTATATTATTCTATCTAAATAAAACATTTGGGTCAGTTATCAATGAAAACACAAAATTCATGACCAATGAATTAATGTCTTTTTAAAAATATAATAAAATGTAATGATCTCAACAGCTATTTCTAGCAACCCTAAAACTATATGCTCAAAACCCAATGAAGTTCTAATTCAACCATTCTATTTTTTTTAAGTTGTTACAACTAAATGGCACAGTAGAGAGACAATGAATGTCTGGAATAGGACTCTATGACTACTAGCCACAATTTTACCCAGAATTATGACAATGAAAATACTCTTGATCACCATATGAATATGACAGTCTTCTCTATCAACCAATTTATATTACACAAAGATGTGTTATAGTAAAAGACACATTGCCATTAATTCATCTCGAAATGCTTCCCCTCACTTTAAATACAGCTATCCCACCAATTTGCCACTTTCTAAAATAGTTCTGGTAGTCCTCTTTCACATCTTTTTGTGGCTGCTTCAATGACCCGAATAGAATAAAAATATTTATGACAATTTTTATCAAACAAGATTACTACAATATGTCCTCACACTCCTTATTAACTGATAAGACCCCATGCAACTTCTGGCTTTTTCCAGGAAAGGTGAATGTTTTTTTTTTTTTGCTTTTTGGAGACAGGGTCTCGCTTTGTAGTTCAGGCTGGCCCTGAGCTCACTATGGTGCCCAGACAAGCCGCCGGGAACTCAGCAATCCTCCCGTCTCTGCCTCCTGAGTGCTGGGATTACAGGCGTGAGCCACCACGCCCAGCATTATATGTGGTAACCAGGGATCGAACTCAGGTCCTTTCGCTTGCGAGGCAGGCGCCGGAACCACTGAGCTAACCCTCCGGCCCAAGGTGAATGTTTTGACTCTTAACTCAACATGAAGAGACATGACAGCTGCCAGAATGGTGGGACAAGTATGTCTTTAGTGACAGGGAATATTCCGAAGGGAATTGATGGCAATGTATCTTTTACTATAATAAACTGTTTTTACCTAAAACATTCACTATAAGTTATCACACCTTAGGCATTTAAGAGCAGATGTGAACTTCACTTCTGTGGGGGATAGAAAACTGAGATGATTTTTTTCTGAAGCTAACAAAACGAAGCTGAATAATACAAAGATCGAATGTTTGCTAAAGACTCATGAAAGAATTGAAGTTCAAAAAATAAAAATAAAAACAAGAAATTCTACTGAACTAAAATTCCAAATATGACAAATCTCTTCTACAACACAAAGGAATTTTGACTACTTTCTTTCTTACCTAAGTAGAAGAAGAAAGAAATCACCTCAAATGGAAATGAAAAGAAAACTGAACTTTCAGCAAATGTAGGGTTGCTCATGAACAGATGTAACTGTCTCACAAAAGAGCCTCAAATGAAAAGAAATTCTAGAATTGCCCCCTGCTATCACCACTCCCAATTCTTTCACAAAGGCCCCCATGAATATTCATGAGAAAAATGGAGACAAGACAGGAAAACTGGTAAAGAATGACAGTCAAGTCTCAAGTCTGTGCAGACTAGAAGTGAGAGACGCGTCCTTAACAAATGAGCTTCACACTGAGCCCCACAGCTGTCTGCTACTTCCATCAGGACTGCTCAATTCTCACCGTATGTGAAAAAGCAAAAACCTAACGGGAACTCTGGAACTTACTTGGGAATAGAAAGTATGACAGTGAAACTGTACTAGTAACAGGACTGGACTGGGCTCTGCCCAGCAGTTTGGTAAACTTCTGGGTGTGTCTAACTGGGTCATGGAGGTATAACCTTGGTGTTGTGATTGAGGTGAAGAATGTCCCTAAAAGGCCTCATGTGCTCATAGGCTAGACCTAGAGGGGTGATTGGATCATGGAGCCTGATATAGTTGACTTGTTATTAGGAGATGGGATCAGTTGGAAGAAGCAGGTCACGTGGGGGGGGGGGGTCTGACCCGAAGGGTTTATCTCTCTTCTCTGCCCTGGGGCCAGCCAACCATGGATGTAATAACCACGAGCCCAAACAAATCTACCATTTAAATTGTGGATATTGGGTATTTTATCTCAGCAACAAAGAAAGTGATTAAAATACTTAGGTTCTACATCTGTTCCTTCACCTCCTTCCACCCTGGCTCTATTCTTCTGCTCTGCTTCGCCAGTACCATGAACTAAGAAGCTTTGCTCCACTGTGCTCTTCTGACATATTTTTGCCTTGAGGCCAGATGACAACGGTCTGAAAACCTCTGCAATTCTTGATGAGTTAAATCTCTCCTGTAAATTGTGGGTATCAGATATTATGTTCCAGCAATAAGAAAGCTAGTTATTTAAAAAAAAAGAGAAATGGGATTGTTAATATGACTATTTCTGAACACATGGCTCAGAGGTCTTTTCAAGTAGTCTGTGGAAGGAGTCTAGGAAGGTTTGGAGACTCAGGCTACAGATATTCTAGAATGCTATAAACACAGCCTTAGGGTTGATATTGGTCAAAACTTAAAAGGACTTCAGATATAAATGTAGACAGTAAAGGTAGGAGGTTTCATTTGGGAACATGGACTCCACTGTCAATAGACCATATCTGTTATACTCAGATACAAATTATGTTTATATTTTATCCATATCTTGAGTTAACAGGAGATTCAGTTTAAGAGTAGTGAACCAACTGATCTGGCAGGGGAAATATTAAAGTATCCAGCGTTTAGGATATGGCATGGGCATAGAAGGTTGCTTCTGGCCAGATTTCTACTAAAAGTCTGGGATAAAAGCAGAGCAAAAAACTTTTAAAACTTACATTTTGATCTAAAAGGATCCATATGTAATGTTAAACCCACCGGAGGTGCAGTTACTAAAAAGATTAGAACCACTAAAAAGAAATCAAATACTATGCACAGAAACAAAAAGAAAAAGGCCTTAAGACTGTCTCAGAAATCAACAAGATCCTAATAATCACAGGTGCAAGGGCATAAAAGTATTAACCTTTCATCTGAGAAGAGAGTTCTAAGTTCTATTTCATAAAATTTCTCCTAACAAATTGATGCCCTGAGATTCATTTCACTGTATTCAGTTTTCCCAGAGATTCAGATGTCATTAAAGCCCTGATTCTAGGGGACCAAGTTACTGTTCCCACTGACAGCAGATTTTAGCACCACCTGCGTGATGCTAATTTTTCCAGCATATAGAATCTAAGAGTTGTGGTTGTTTCTGCTCAGATGTAAAGAAGGCCAAGAAAGCCAGAAAAAATAGAAGAAAGCAGATTAAGCTATGCCAATGAAGCCAGTGGCATAGGAAATACCAGAAGTTAGAGATCGCTTGATCACTGAATAGCTGCTGAAGAAAGCTACAGGCTCTGAGTGGAATGGGCCCAAGAGAGAAGCCACATGGACTATAAACATTGAGGCCTCAGGGATGAGGAGGCCCCAAAACTACCTGAAACCCACTTCTCAGCACCATATGGATCAGTTTCCAGACAAGATGCTATAGGACTTAATGTTCGCCCTGTTCAATCTCACTGTGGTCTGATTCTTTTCTACCCTTCTATTCTCCTTTTTTAAAAGGTAGTGCTTATCTTGTGCCATTATGTTTTCAGATTATACAACTTTATTTTTAAAATAATGTATATAGTTGTTCACAATTAAGTTTCCCTTGAATCTCAGAAAAGACTTTGACTTGGACTTTTTTTTTTTTTTTTTTTTTTTTTTTTTTTTTTTTTTTTTTTTTTTTTTTTTTGAGACAGGGTCTCGCTTTGTAGTTCAGGCTGGCCCTGAGCTCACTATGTAGCCCAGGCAAGCCTCGAACTCAGCAATCCTCCTGCCTCTGCCTCCCCAGTGCTGGGATTACAGGCGTGAGCCACCACACCCGGCACTGTGGTATGTGGTATTGATGGCTGGTGGGCGTGAGTCACCACACCCAGCATTGTATGTGGTTATCGGGGATCAAACTCAGGACTTTGCGCTTGCGAGGCAGGTGCCAGAACCACTGAGCCAAATCTCCAGCCCTTGACTTGGACTTTTGAGGAATGCTGAGACTGCTGGGACTTTAGGAAAGAGATCATTGTATTTTGATTGTATGATATTAAACTGAATTATGACTTTGTCTTTATTTAAAGATTAAATATGGTTTAAGGATATATATATACATATATATGGTATAAGGATATATGCATAATTTTGTTCATTGACTTTATACTTTATACATAATAATCATAATTCAATAAAAATCCCAAGAGTTATGAAAAGGCAGGAGACTATGACTGACAATCAAGAAAAAGAATGGCGAGCAGCCCCAGATCCCAAGTATCCCATTGTTGGAATTACCAAAAAGGAATTCCAAAATAATTACAAAACATACATTAATGTAGGAGAAGAGATAGATGATAAATCTGAGTAACGAGGAATTTAAGAAAAGAGATGAAAACTATGAAAGTGAGACTGAAAATATAAGGTGAGGAATAAAAATAGGAAAAATATTGCATGGGATTAGCATCAGAGAAAATAATCTGTAAATCTGAAGACTATTCAAGGAAACGATCCAAACTGAAAATATCTACTAAAAAGAGTGAGAAAAAAACAAATATCTATAATTTTGAGAATAATTTTCAAATATCATGTATGTAATTATAGTCCCATAAGGAGAAAATGGAGAGAATGATATGAAGGGAAAATTTCAATTTAATTTTAAATGATGCTACTGAAGAATGTCCTATAATTAATAAAATACATCAATCCATGAATCCAAGAAGTTTATCAAATTCTCAGGAAGATAAATTCAAAGTAAGTCTGAGGAAGACAAACAATTTCAAATAAAAACAAAGATTAAGAAAAAATCTCAAAGTGGTCAGAGAAAGCAAAGCCATAATACATAGAGAGAACAATGATTATAGAATGATGATAAAAGTAACAGCTGATATCTTATCAGAAAATGATATGGGGGCAAAAATGTAACCAAAAAACTCTCAAAGTACTAAACAAGAATTATCAACATAGGCAGGATTATATATACACTAAAAAGATCTTTCAAAAATTAAGTACATATTTTTCAGACAGAAAAAACCCTGAAAATTATGTTTTCCTATACTACAAGATTGCATCCTTTTAAAAGACTATTTAGTAAAACAGCCTATTTTTTAAAACTGTGGTATTTAAAAACCAATTAAAAACATGGTGGAGCTCTTAGCATGTTCAGAGATATAGTATATATCAAATAGTAAAAATGAAGGAAATATACATCTGTGGAATCATGGAATGTTTTCTGAAGCAGCCTGTGATTGAGTTGAAGGTGCACATATTTTAATTTTTAATTTCAAGAGCAAGGGCTGACAGGTTTTTCTCTAAAGGGCCTGATAATAAATATTTTATGTTTTGCAGGCCATATGGTCTCTGTTACAATTATTCATCTCCACTATTGTAGTGCAAAACTGTTGATGCAATGTGTAAATAAATATGCAGGCTTATCCCCATACCATTCATTTATAAAAACAAGTGCTGTTTTTGGTCTACAGGCTGATACAGATCCCTTCTCTAGAGAATCTACTAAAAAATAAAGAGCAGAAGGTGGGTAACTAAGCACCAGTAAAGGAAATAAGAGTACTGAGTATTTCTTGATTCACTCCAGAAAAGCAGAAGAATAAGAAAAAGCAGATGGGGCAAGTATCATACAGATAATAGAACAGTAGACTTTAAGTCAGACATATTAATGATTACATTGAATTGAGGATAACTAAATATTTCAATTAAAACCCAGAGACTATCAAACAGATCAAAAGCAAAGCCCACTGTATCTTTTCCTGTAAGAAAGGGCCTTTAAATATAGAGACAAGTTTCAAAATAAAATGAAAGCCAAAAATATATAATGAATAGATGAATAATAGCTTATAAGAATAGGCAAAACAGACTTCAAGCTATAGTCATATCCATATAGACACTTCTTTAAAACTTAAATATACATCTACTTATATATCCCAAGAAGCCCAGTCCTAGGTATTTATTTAAGATAAGTGAAAGCCTATATACATGTATCAAAAATGGGTTCATATAAAAATGTTTTCAGAAGATTTATTCATAATACCCAAAATCTGGAAAGGCTTCAGTGCACAGTAACAACAAAATGGATAATGAACAGTATATTCACATTGTAGAAAACTCTTTCCTACTACCAAGCCATGAACTACTGGTTTATACAGTAGCATGAGTCAATCTCAATATTACTGTAAAGTTTAAAAACTTCAGAACCAGGGTCAGAGGGTTAGCTCAGTGGTCCCGGCACCTGCCTCACAAGCGCAAGGTCCTGAGTTCGATCCCCGGTTACCACATATAATGCTGGGCGTGGAGACACGCCCACCAACAATCAACACCGCATACCACAATGGGATGTGGTGGCTCATGCCTGTCATCCCAGCACTCGGGAGGCAGAGACAGGAGGATTGCTGAGATCGCGGTGGCTTGCCTGGGCACCATAGTGAGCTCAGGACCAGCCTAAACTACAAAGTGAGACCCTGTCTCAAAAAAGCAAAAAAAAAAAAAAAAACTTCAGAACCAAAGTTATAGAGATTACATAATTCATATTGTATAAAATTTTAGAATAAAGAAACTTTTAGAATACAGGAAAAAAGTGAGCCTTTTTAAGAAGCAGTGGAGGGATTGACTAGGATGGGTTTAAGGAAACTGTAGGGTGATAGAAATATTCTCTATCTTGACAGAATACAGCTGTTATGAGTGTATTCACACATAAAAATTGATCAATCTCTATACTTAATATCTATGCATATACTATATGTAAATTACACCTCAATAAACTCAGCAGTTGAGGATAAAATATACTTATACATGACTATAAGAATCAACAAGCATTTATGTAAATATGCTGTAGCAATAAAAATACTTCTTTGCTATGGAGCTGTTTTCTGATACATGCCAAGGAGAATATTTGGTAATTAGATTCTTCTGCTTCTGAAACGTCAAACATCCTTGGATATTCCATTACTTGACAGCAGTAAGTACACAGAAACACCTAGGATATAACAAATATTCAGCATTTAGAACCCTCCTCCTTTCTTTAGATGAGATTGGAAAGGAATATTTCTCATTCAAAACTTCACAACTGTTACACTCCCTTCCACATTTGAAATTTACATGACCCATTTAGGAAACCATTCTTCTTACAACCAACATATCTACGTCAAGTAAATTTGAGTTATTTCCTAAATTGAAATTTGTCTTTCTCCTTTTCCAAAATATAAAATATTGCTGTAGTAGAATAAAAGATTTCCCCTCAAGGTGAGAACTCAATTGTAGACTAAGCTTAGTAGTAATATCTGGGGGACACTAGTGAACTAAACGTCCATATCTTAACATGATCAGTTAACATAGCAAAAGCAGAATAAATTAATGGAGGTTGACATAACATGAGACAATAATTTTGAAATGATGACAAAGAAATCAATTCATAAATTGGAAGTAAAAGGGTAAGCACAGCTCTGGGCTACACAGTAGGATCCCACTAGAAAGTGATCCTGATGTATATAGGTAAACATTATGGAGTTAAGCAAAAAGACATGGTTTATGCTAGAATAAGGCCTCAGTGCCAAGAGAAGCTTGTTCTAGAGACTTGTTCTCTGAACTCATACAATAGTCTCAGACTGAAAGCACAGGTCAGGAAAGGATATTTTTATTAATAGTTCAAATATTATAATTTAAGTTTATTCTACATGGGAAAAAAAAGAGGACACAATGCTTGTGACCAAAGTTAATTTTTAATAAAATTCTGTCTCTCTGAATTCTGTGGAGAGTACAACTGAACAAAACTCACAATGAGAATTAGAAAGCACAGTAGTTGAAGGTAGTATGACTTGCCAAGGAAACTAGGATGGCAAAGGCCAAGATCATGCAAAGAAATATCGTTGTACTGAGCACAAGTTTTGCACACTGCTTATTTTCTTGGGTTACTTGGCAGTTCTTTGAGGGGGGGGAAGAGTGGGAGAAAGAAGAAAAAGAAAGTAGAGGAGGAGGAAGAAGAAGAAGAAAGAAGATGAAGAAGGAGAGGGAGAAGAGGAAGAAAAACAGCAGAGCTTTTGACAATCTCACCATATTGTCAATACAAAAATGGTATTTGGAGCTGGCAAATTAGAAGTGAAGAGAAGTTATTACAACTCTCA
This sequence comes from Thryonomys swinderianus, assembly GCA_004025085.1. NCBI lineage: Eukaryota > Metazoa > Chordata > Mammalia > Rodentia > Thryonomyidae > Thryonomys > Thryonomys swinderianus. Next base: position 24,907 of record PVIC010019001.1, read on the forward strand.
GAACAAGATCTCCCTGTTACACATTTACTCATACTTAGGGGGTCATCAGCGAAATGCTAAAATGGCAAGCAGGAAACTGAAAGAAAGGCAGAACTGAAAACAAAAAGGCAGGAAGGTCTGAAATGAAAGTAAATTCAGTCCTATAAAAACTAGCGTAGTTTAGAGTTTGCTAAGACTTGAGCTAGATGGTGGTGGTATCCCTTTGCCTCAGGTCAAAATATCCTTCCAGAGTGGTAAAATAGCATCCTGGGCCTCTTTTGCATTTTAAACACATGATAAATGTGTTTTTTTTGTTTTTTTGTTTTTTGCTTTTTGGAGACAGGCTCTCGCTTTGTAGTTCAGGCTGGCCCTGAGCTCACTATGGTGCCCAGGCAAGCCGCCGCGAACTCAGCAATCCTCCTGGTCTCTGCCTCCTGAGTGCTGGGATGACAAGCGTGAGCCACCACGTCCAGCATTGTGGTATGCGGGATCGAACTCAGGTCCTTGCACTTGCAAAGCCGGCGCCGGAACCACTGAGCTAACCCGCCGGAACCACTGAGCTAACCCTCCGGCCCCCATGATAAATGTTTTAAAAATTGTCAAGTATTGAAAAAAATCACCAAGAAGCATAAAAAGTCAGACTCAGATATGAACACTAGAAGACTCCATATATGAGTGAGAAAGTAACTGGTTAATATGTGAAAAAAAATAGTAAAGTCAAAATTTTCACTGAAGAATGGGAAAAAAATGAGAATAAATTGTGTCAGGTACTAGTACAAATTCTCAATGTTGGTTGTGATTATAATGTGTATATAAAATGCACCAATAAAATCAATTTTAAAAATTTCTAACCATAACAAAAATCTCTGAATTTAAGAAATCAAACCAGGTTTATCAGCAGATTAGATACAAGAAAAGGTGATCTTATCTGAAACAAACATTTTTGTAGAACTAAAGGTGAGAAACTCAAGGTAAGATTGTACTGAGTAAGAGCCAGAACTAAAGCCAATGAATGTGCCCCCCCATGGAGAAGACACAGGAGCAGATGTGGTGGTACACTGTCACTGCAACCCTCAGGAGTGCAGGCAGTAGGATTGCCAGCCAGCCTGGGCTAAGCGATCAAGGACAGCCTGACCTAGATACTGAGACCCCCCCCCATTGCATCTCAAAAACGGTTGTGACGATACAGAGATACACAGCCCAGCGCCATGAGAAGGAGGCAGACAATGGAGTGATGTGATTATAAGCCAAGTGATACCACAGGTTCACAACAATGATCAAAATCCAAGAGAGGCATGGAACAAGTTTTCCCTTAAAACTTCAAAATGAGACTAACCTGCCATATCTTTCTGCCTACCGAAACTATGAACAAGAAGTCTTATTATTTTTAAACAACCAATTTTTTTGGTAATTTGTTGCACAATACAATGAAACAATAGTGACAGCACTTTTGACAATATATCTTATTTAATGTAGTATATCAAAATGCAATTGTAACATCTGATCAATATAAAATATTCTATATTATATAATAATTTCCAAAATATATTGTATGTTTTACACTTACAGTATATCTTATCTTTCTGTTTTGTTTTGTTTTTTTACAGTACTGGGAATTGGACTCAACATCTCCTGCATGGTAGACAAGTACTTTACCACTGAGCTACTCTCCAGCAGAGGATGCATATTCTTGAACAAGACAAATCAGATTCCTGAGAGTATATGCCGACAATTTCTTACATAAATTTCAGGAAAAGGGAAAACTAGGCTGGAATGCATACCTCAGTGGTAAAACATTGTTCTAACATCATTCTAGCATTCAATACTGGGTTAAATCCCACATACTAAAAAAATAAAAGTAATTTAAGAAAAGGAAAAATTAATCGATGCCCATACAAGTCAAAATATTGATGAAAATGATTTTGAAGAGAGACAGGCATGAGCAAACACTCCAGGGTTAATACTCTACATCTCGCCCTGGTTATCTACCCATGAAGATGCCAACATGACATAAACAGATCAATAAAGATGGACTTGCAAGATATCTCCAAAATCAGCTCTGTCATACGCAAGGCAATTCCCTGACATGTAACTGATATAACTGTGAAATAAGTAAAAAACCAAATGAAAAGTTGAAAGTTGCATCAACTACTCTAATTCAGAGTCCATTCCCTTGCTCATTCCCTTTGCATTGTCAGAGTCATTGTGAGGATGCGAAAGAAGAGCAAGAGGATGCTTTCTTCATATTGCACCTGCACAGTGGGTCCCTCGCCATCTATCCCTCCACCCCCTCCACACTTGCTCCTGACCAGAAGCAGTTACCCTCAGCTCACCCAAATGGAGTTGAAGCACCCAGAACAGAGCTCTCTGTTATTACATATTGTACAATGCCAAGTATGCTGTCAAACTCGGGAAATAATACACTTTAAGATAATGAAGTATATTAGACAATAATACCAAAGGCAATATTGAAGTGTCAAGTAAAAAATGTACAACAGTAAAACAAAGCAGATGCTCCCAGCCACTTGGCTTGTTCATAGTAGAACGTATATTAAAGCAGAAATAAATTGCTATGTGCTTGACTGACTCGCTAAATTTTTACATGTTTGCTGTGCAAGAAACATCATGCTGAGAGTCACCGTTTGCATTTCCTAACCTTTAGTAGGACTCTACGGCCTCAGTGACACAGTACTGAAACCATTTGAAATTAATTTCCTGGTTACATTCGCTCAAAGAGATGCTGTCCTTTAAAAAGGTTATCAATTAATGAGAATTCTAATTCAGTGTAAACATGGGGCCATAGATGTTCTGGGTTCTGTACAGGGTGGCCTAACTACGAGGGCAGTGTGACATTTGCCCCAAGGCCCAGTGTGACTACAAGAAAGTGAAAACAGAGGCAAGAAGGCCTTTTATAATAGCCTTATGCTATAAAAAAATTTCACTGAAGAAAAAAATATACAGCCCTGGCTCAAACAGTTTAGTAGCTAAGAGGCCTAATCCAGGAATTATAAAGCTAAGGTTGAAGTAGCAATTGCTAGCCAATTATTAGCTATGTGCACATAGGCAAATTAATTGCTTCAGCCCTCAGTTTTCTCATGTGTGCAATAGTACATGTACATACATTTATGCAATCAGATGTTCACATGAGTGTCAAATGTATGAGTAGGTGACAGACATTCCACAAGGCACCATACCCCTCCGAGTCCAGCACGTCATTTGGGACTATAACTTCCAAATGTCAGAAGCTGCCTCTCTTTGCCAACATCATTGTGCCCAGAATCTCAGAAGGGTCTTCTACTCGTACATGCAGCACATGCTATAGAATGAGCATTTTTGGAACCCAGGACTTAAAGAGTATAATGAGAGGAGAGATGCGAAAATTCTCCAGTACCCTCACTCAAGCAGGTAATTTGGAGGCACTATGTTTCATTTCATTTTTTCAAGTTCTTGCTTGAAAGTCTGTAATCATGACCTACTCAATAACTTCTGAATTGCTTCTCGCAACAACATGCATGTTTCAGGATCAGTTTTGACTACATATGTAGGTACATGTGAAATCCCATTGTCATCATGATTCTAGGTTCAAACATAAGTCAGATGAATACATTTCAGTCTGCAATTGATAAATAAATAAAGAAGTGATATTAATCTTAAAGAATGTAATCCACTTGTTTTTATGTAATAATATTTTGCTTTAAATTGTATAATGTATATGTACTATCAAGAAATGACAGGTTCCCCAGGAAAAAAATCTCCAGATAAATACACATGCAAATGGGAAACACACTGCTATTTATTACCCAGCATCAGTCCCTCAATTTTTTTTTTTTTTTTTTGAGACAGGGTCTTGCTTTTGTAGTTCAGGCTGGCCCTGAGCTCACTATGGAACCCAGGCAAGCCTCGAACTCAGCAATCCTCCTGTCTCTGCCTCCCAAATGCTGGGATTACAGGCATGAGCCACCACGCCCAGCATTGTGGTATGCGGTGTTGATTGTTGGTGGGCGTGAGTCTCCAAGCCCAGCATTATATGTGGTTACCAGGGATCAAACTCACGACCTTGCGCTTGTGAGGCAGGCGCCGGAACCATGAGCTAATCCTCCAGCCCTCAATTTTTTCTTTTTTTATCACAATTGGAAAGTCATGTTTTTTGTGTCTGTCACATTGTTATGTGACCCAGAGAACAGAAACCTACCCCAGACACCGCGCAGATCTTGAGTATTTTCAGCCAGTGAGCATGGGTTTTCTGCCAAAAGCTTTCTAGTCAAAGAAGTATGACCAAAGAGGGCCAATCACACTGAAGGGCACAATGTAATGTTTTACTAGGGAAGAGGAATTTGTTCTCCCTTTTTCTGATAGAAATAGTGAAGAAACAAACTCAAAAATCCACTTAAGTCAACTTGGAAGCATGAAAATATTACAATGGAGCAGCAAGATGGGGTATTTTCTGCCTTTGAAGGTATTCAGCTGCCATTATGTCCAAGTCTGTCATCTAACTGGCTGTTCAATATGTGAACTAAAATTGGACTGGTTTGAGACAGTCCTGTTACACTCACGCAATATGACATAAATCACTGAGTATCTCTTGCTGGGAAAATAAAATATCTATGTGAATATGTAAACTACATCCCCATCTCTCACCTATTAGAAAATCAACTGGAAATATTAATGACTTAAATATAATACCAGAAACAGTGAAACTGCTGGAGGAAAACATATGGGAAATATTTGGGGACATTTAAATGGGAAAAGATGTCTTGGGAGATATCCTTAAAACATAGGAAATAAAACAAAAAATACTCAAACAGGAAGGCATCAAATTGAAAAGATTATGTTAAGCAAAGGAAACAATTACATGCAAGACAACCTACAAAATGGGAGGAAATATTTGTAAACTATATTATTTGAATAAGGATTGATATAAAAATATATCAAAAACTCTAAAATTCAATCTCATAAAACAACTTTTATTCAAATGTATAATAAATCTAAGTACATATTTCTTAAAAGACACAAATAGACAAGGTGTACATGGCAAAATGTTTGATATCATGAATCATCAAGGACGTACAATTTAATAACAATGAAATATCACCCCATTTCAGTAAAAATGGCTATCAAAAAGATTAAGCATAAAGAAAATGTGGTATTTACACACAATGAGTAGTACTCTGCGAAAAGAAAATAAACGTGAGTCATTTATAGAAAAAAATGGACACACCTTGAGACCACAATGTCAAGTGAAATATGTGGAGCCTGCAAGTTGATGTCGCAGTAGTTACAGGAGGCTGGGGAGAGTACTGGGGGAAGGAATGGGGGAAAGCTGATGTATGGGTGTAAATTATACCTCCATAGGAGCTATAATTGAATAGTATACTATTCAAATATAACTTTAAAAACTTACCTGTGTTATTGGCAGATAATGATAATACATCTCAGATTTCAAAATCCAAAAGGATTTCTGCCTCACCTCATAGTTCCACTAAATCCAAAAGGATTTCAAAAGTGCTCACCATAAAGAGGTGATGTTTGAGGAGTTGGCCATTAATATCATACAATGAATATGCAAATTGAATTGCATATATCAGTATATTTTTAAAAGTGTTTCATTAATTTGGAAGGAACTCTTTTGAAATTTCACCCATGTTGATTATGTAGTCATTATCTAGAACTGGAATTAGTGTAAAACAAAACAGTCTTGACTGATGAACAAAACTAGGTGACTTACTTTTCATTAGATCTACTGTCTGTAAACTGCATGGAGGACTCATTAAATCACAAGTTATTGGAACCTGTTCCCTCCCTTCTGATTCCTGTTTTTAAAACCACAGCACTGGGCTGGAGACTTAGCTTGGTGGTTCCGGCGCCTGCCTCACAAGCGCAAGGTCCTGAGTTTGATCCCTGGTAACCACATACAATGCTGGGCGTGGTGACTCACCCCCACCAGCCATCAATACCACATACCACAGTGCCGGGCGTGGTGGCTCACGCCTGTAATCCCAGCACTCAGGAGGCAGAGACAGGAGGATTGCGGCAGCTTGCCTGGGCTACATAGTGAGCTCAGGACCAGCCCAAACTACAAAGCAAGACCCTGTCTCAAAAAAAAAAAAAAAAAAAAC
>PVIC010019002.1:0-22809 GCA_004025085.1 Thryonomys swinderianus
TGGTGCCCAGGCAAGCCGCCGCGAACTCAGCAATCCTCCTGTCTCTGCCTCCCGAGTGCTGGGATTACAGGCATGAGCCACCACGCCCAGCATTATATGTGGTAACCGGGGATCGAACTCAGGTCCTTGCGCTTGCGAGGCAGGCGCCGGAACCACTGAGCTAACCCTCCGGCCCAGCTTTCCATTTTCTTATCAGACATATGAATGCAGTTATCTTTCTTAAAGGAAAACATGAAAAAAAATACACAACAAAATTATGACAACATATGAAAAAACCAAATACACATAAGAAAACTCACTTTGTTCTACTCATTATTCTGACAAGTGAACTTAAAATGAATTAGGCTGCTTCATTCCCAGACCTCCCCGTTCCTTCAGGTGAGACTCCATGGCAGAGCAGTTTCCAGGCAAATGCCGCCGCCTGCCCGCCCCGCCCCTGGCAGCTCACTGCACTGAGGACAGCCCAGCCCGCCGGGCAGCTGTCCGCCCAGCCAGGCCGGCTGCTCGGCCTCCTTGTCCTTATACCACTGAGGCTGAGGGAGGAACCTGTCCCACACTACGCAGCTTTAGCAACTGCCTCCTTAGGGACTACCAGTGAGTTTCTAGTGGCAAACCACAGCTGATTTACAGTAACGCTTTAGGTTCTGGGAAAGAAAAAGGACACACCATCCCCAGAGCACACGTTCCCCACAGAGGCCGAAGCAGCAGCAGGAACAGACACCAATGCCCCAAACCTCTGCCCCTGGGTCAGAGCCCAGCAGCCCCGGCGCCGCCGTGGGAGCCTCACCATGGCCTTGTTCTCCTTGATATTCATGGTCCTCCTCAGCACAGCATCCGAGTCCGCCTGGCTCTCATCCCCGGAGTCCTCCTCAGAGTCAGAATCTGCCGCCTCCGTCGCCTGTCTGCAGCTTTTCTTTCTTCCAGTAACTGTTTTACTGTCCTGTAAGTATGAGCTGGAAAACAACTCAGAAGAACCATTTTTATCTGGCTTTTTGGCCAGTTTCTTGGAGGGGAACTGAAAGGCTACTCGGAGGCCGATGCTGCTTCCTCTCGGTCTGCCTCTCCTGGGTGCAGCCTTTTCTTCTTCATCCTCTTCCTCACTCGCAAGAGACGCTTCGCCATCGTCACTCAAATCTGACTCCACAAGCTGAGGAAATACAAGAACAAAGACAGTCTATATACCAGACCTACGACCTCCCAAACCCATTCATTTCAAAGTACTCTGATTATTACTTTAGAAGAAATAAGTAAACACTTCCGTTACTGGTTTCCTGAGCTCTTCAGTGAAACACAATTGGAATTTTCTGATGAATGAAAATAAAGCACAGGCAATCAACTACTGAACCGTGCACCTGACACTGCTGACATGCTGTGTCCTAGCGGGGCGGGGTCACGGCGCGAGGAACCGCAGGCGAGTGGGCTCCTCCACAGAGAACCGCCGCGCCGGCACACCCGGAAGCCAGGTCAGGTGAGGAAGAATCAAAGAGGGAAGGGAATGTAGGACAGCAGAGCTAGCTTTAGATAGAAATGTGGGGCCCGGGTGAGCAATGTCAACCAGTTCCAATCGACAGCCAGAACAGGACTCGTGAAAGAAAGGCCAGGAGAGTGGACTTCACCCCAGTGCAGTGTCCAAGGCCAGGCAGAGGACATGCCACTGAGGTTAGTAGGGACACAACATCCTCGGGGTGCCCCTAGTCCCAGATCAAGGAGAACCCCCAAGGACAGTCCTCCTTGTCTGTAACCTTCAGAACCACGGAGTGAAATCAAGTCAAACAGCTCAAAGACTTCTCACCCCAGTCTCCAAACTCCAAACAGCACGTGGTACCACCTCTCCAGCATTAAAACCTCACTTGGTCTTCAAGTGAGAACTCAACCCAGGGCACCCTCCAGGCGACAGCAGGGTAACGCCTGGGATGAGACTGGGTCTCCGCAACGGTCCGGGGAGAGCTGTTCAAGTTCTAGGCCATCTAGGCCCCTTTCCTTACGACACGGCGGAAAAAGCCTGGGAGCCACTGTCAGGGAGCCCTGGGGACGGGCCACCACGGGGAAGCAGCAACAGGATGAGCCAAGCACCAGTCTGTAAGGCAGCTCCTCTTCAGGGACTCCCTCAACTCTCGCGGACTCAGGCAGGAATGAGAGGAAGGAAACACAGGTGCCTGCCAGCCTGGGCACCAACTGACACCACGCCGAGTGGAGAAAGTTCGTCTAATTCATTGCCCCTCAACACAGATACATCTTCTCCTGCATTTCTTAGCTAAAGCACAGACCATCAGTAAGGCCCTAACATATGATACCCATTAAAAGTTTGAAAGAATCTTAGTCTTGCTGAAGAGGACCGGGTGGAGACATGCTAGTCAGAACCCACAAACTGCCAAATAGCTCCTGCAAGAAAGGAGAAAAGGAGGAAAAAAGAAGATAGGAAGAAAGGAGAGACAAAAGAAAAAAGGAATGAAGGGGAGGGGAGGAGAGGAGAAGAAAGGGAAAAGGAAAGGAAAGGAGAGAAAGAAGGAAGGAAGGAAGGAAAGAAAGAAAGCAAGCAAGCCAATCAGCCATAGCAGAGCTGGTACTGCCAGGCTGGCCAAGCTCTGTGGCTATTCAGGGGAAAAGCCGCCACCCAACAAGATGGCCCAGCATCGGGGCTTCTGTCCGAGTCTCCGAAGCGGGGCCCAGTGCGCCGGTGACAGCTTTTTACAGTGATGCAGGCTCTGCACCCAAAGTCTACCCCTGGGAGCTACCAGCTGTGGACAGCTCCAGTGAGCCTCACTGACACCCAAGGGGAAACCAGAGTATTTATTTCTTAGAAGAAAAAAAAATCTTTTTTATGCCCAAGACAAACTGCAATTTTTGTCTTAACATATCAGGTACAATTAACTGAACCTCAAAAAAATAGTAAGGCTAAATACAAGGCAGTATTTTAAATTGGAATCTAGGACCGAAAAAAGACATTAATAGAGAAACTGATGAAATCTCAAAAGTCTAGGATTAATAGTAATACACTAAAATTACTTTCTTAGTTAACTGAGAAATGTGTCAGTTATGCAGGGGGAAATCAGGTCAAACATACAGGAACTGTACTAAATCCAAAATTATCCTTAAAACGTATATATTTATACACAAATGCACATTATACTTCAAATTACCTAAGATTCAAGAAAACTGGCCTCGATATAATAGAGGAAAGAAAGGGCCTGACCCCCCGGCTCTTACGGAGGAGGGCAGAGAGCAGATCTCGCGGAACCCAGGAGGCCGGGCCACCGTGCGCAAGGCAACTCCAGGTCCGCACTGCAGCTACACTGCTCCCCAGTAAAACTCAAAGCTGAGACTTACTGCTCACAAAACAGCAAAGGGCTTGATGACCTATCACCCCAAGACAGTAGGAAAAGAGAAAAGAGGTTCAAGAAACCCTGACACAAATTCTGCCATGAGAACAGTTAAGAACAACACCAGGGACACATCCAAGGGCATAGGCTTGAAAGGTAAGTGGACTTTTCTCTGAAAGAGGAATGGACTGGCAGTTTGGGAGCTGGCCTTAGAGTAGCAATTTTATACATGTTAACTGGCTTACAAAATAAAGCTTTCATTCTCCAGCCCTTTTTATTTTGTAGTTTTGTGACAGTGTCTCCTTAAATCGCTGGGATGCCCCAGGCACTAAGACACCCAGCCTGGGCTCAAATTTGCCATCTTCCTGCCTGAGCCTCCCACAGTCCTGGGATTACGGGGACATGCAACTTCTTAAGAGTAGAACCACAGGACCAGCAATGTTACAGCCCACAACCCTTCATGTGCATGATTATTACCATTACGTCTGGGTTAGTCTTTATGTTCAGCTCACTTTGTGTAAATCCTTCAAAGTCTTCAGCCTCTGAGTCCGTGTCCTCTATAAAAATTCTTCTTAGCTCATCCGTGAAGTAGTTTGAATGGAAATGCACACCCTGCTAAATTAAAAATGCACATATATCATAGAGACAGGATGTAGAGATTACGGGGAAAGGGGAGAAAGGGGCATTACGGATCACTGGGCATGAGTTTCTGTTAGAGATGAGCAAAGGTTCAGAGACGGATGGTAACAAACATGGCAAATACACTTGATACCACTGAACTGCACACTTAAAAAGTGGTTAATACAGAAAGTTTGATTTACATACACTTTACCACATATACATCCTCTTAAAACTCACAGGAATTAAGCACTCAAGCTACGAAGAAGCGGTGTGCCCTATAATCCCAGCACGTGGGAGGCTAGGCAAGAAGATCACAAATTCAAGTCCCACGTAGACAATTTGGTAAGATGCTCTCTCAACAAGAATTTAAAAGGCTGGGGATGTACCTCCGCGTGAAGGCCATGGGCTGAATGCCCAGCTGCACAAACACACACACAAAGACCTACACACTGGACCAAAATATCAAAATGACTGGCCCCTTAAGTCACTTCAGGCATGACTGGTAGGTGCTGTGGGAATTCAGTTTGTGCTATGCCTGCAAAGCTGGTACCCGGAAGTGTCTGCTCTCACACAGAGCCAAGACCAAAAAGTACAAGGATCTGAGACAAGGACCTGGGACAAGAACCTGATTCCCTTCCGAGCGCAGGCTTGCCCCTCAGAACACCCCGAGCCCGCCTCCCCTTCACAGCTGGGGACCCTCACACCCCTCGGCACTGCAGGACAGACGAACATCCCCAGGAGCCAAGGCGTCAGTGATCACCACAGGGGAGCACAGAGTAAAGCCAGAGTCTTCACTGAACGCAGCTGAGGGCACAGCTGTAATTCCAGCACCCTGGGAGGCTGAGGCAGGAGGATGGCAGGTGTGAATCTCACCTGGGTACATCTACAAGACCTTGTCTCAAAAGAAGTTTTAAAAGGAGCTCAGTGCAAAGGGCCTAGGTTCAGTCGCCAGTGCTGACAAAAAAAAAAAAAGTATTTCCCAAGAAAGACATTTTCCCCTTTTAGTATACTATGGTAGAAAGGACACCTAGCTCTTTTAACAGTGTGTCTGAAAGGAAGGGGAGAGAGAGAAGGAATGGCAGAGCTGAACGGAGACACACGCGGGCAGCCTCCTGTGAGCCCCCTCCCCCCATTCAACTGACACCTGCTCGCCCACCCCAACACATCACTGACCCAAGGCCACCCCGCCTGGGGCTCCCTGGCTGCTCCTCGCCTTCCCCTGACTTTAATTACATACTTCTGCAAGCTCAGATACCTTCGGAAATAAAAGATACAATAGATGAGTGGAAAAATGGGGATAGAAAAAGAAATGCCTACATGTAGCCCTCTTTAAGCTTAAAAATGTCTCCTATGAATTATTATGGGTAATAGTCTGATCAGAGCTAAATTACTTTATTCCTTTGTTGATAGCTACAGTGGAGTTGCTTATAAAAAATACAGAAAAAGGAAACTTTTTAAAAGTGAAATTCAAATTCTGTTCAAGGGAGACCAGAGTCAGTTCCACAATGCTCTCCAGCGCATACAGCCCTCCCGGCTGGATAAAATGGGTCAATGAGCGGACCAGGTAGGGCTCATCACGGGGGTGGGGGGCAGGGGGGCACAGCTGGAGGCCTGAGAAGCCACTGCACACGGGTTTAGGGACCTGTGGCTCTGCCCCCGCAGGGGCTTCCATCTGCGCCTCAGGAACCATCGTAAGCTCCTGCTGGGGCCTGAAGTAACTCAGACACACATATAAATGTTGCCTTCTCTCTCTCCCTCCTGCTCCCTCCCCCTTTCCCTCCCCCCACGTGAGAGAAACTAAAAGTATAAATAAGGACCAAAAAATATGATATTATGAAATAGGAAGAAAGTACTCAAAATCATGTCAAGTGTGAGATAGTCTGTTAATAAAATGGTTTATGCCCAAAAAAGTACAGTGTTATTAGGAAATGAGCTGATGGATTAGCAATTGAAAATATATTATTTTGAGATCAAGATACACAATTACTCTTTTTGTTATGAACAATTTTTCATGCAACTGTCTGTACTTTATTAACAGCTACTTGCAATACATTAAAAAATTACAAATAAAAAACAATGTGTTCATAATCCCTCAAAATCAATGTGGGGTCCTACGCCATGCACCTCAGTACCTGCTACAAGCAAGTAAGAGGTCCGAAGAGGGAGCGGCACAGCTGGCTCTTTGAAGCCCACGTGACAGGAAAACAGACTGGCGGGCAACGGCCTGCCGAACTGGTCTGACCGTACCCGCTTCAACTGCACCCACGCCCACTGGTGCTCCACGGCGTTGCGAGGGGTGCTGGGTGCCTGAAACAAGAGAACCACAGCACCAAGGCCAAAGGTCAGCGTCAGGGCGTGGAGAAGCACCCCTGAAGTACGAGCTCCCTAGTAGGGAGCCAGGCAAGTCCGTAAGAACGTGTAGTGAGAGCCGGGGGTCCAAGGAAGAACACGCCAGACAGCGCCCAAAGGAAAGAAGTCGCACGCGGCAGCCTCTGAACCAGCACCGAGTCCGGGGAGACAGACCGAAGAGAGAAGGGACCTGGGGCGTGGGGGTCCCACCCCAGCGGGCGCGGCCGGATGGGAGGCTTCGGCAAGTCTCGCCCCTCCGTGAGCTTCCCTTTTCCCTCCCGCTAAATGACAGTGACGGCACCTCCACCCGCCCCGCTGGAAACACACCGTCCCGGCTCTCCACAGCCAGCCCAGGCAGGGGTGCAAGTGGGAAGGACTCGCAGGACTGGGAACGCGGTTGTCATGCCAACAAAGGCAGCGGCTGTGCTTCTCGGTGCCCAGCACGCGCCAGGCTGCACACTGGGCCTGCACACACTTGGGAGTGGTCCTCGGGCATGTGCGGGCTGCTCACCGCCGGACCAGGGTGCAGCCCAGGAGACCCCAGCGGGGAGGGTGAGGCCTGAGGCAGCCGCGGAGGACAGAGGGCAGGCGTGCTGCCTGGGCTCCTGGATGGGGGCGCGGAGAGCGGAAGGCGCAGGAAGAGCCCGCAGAGGGAGACCCGTGAGCTCCGGCTGTCCCTCGAAGGTCCTACACCACCCCAGGGCCCGGCAGGAACGCAGCAGCGGCAGCAAGCAGGAGAGCCGCGCTCGCTCTCGGGAGATCACTGACACTGAACAGAACGAGCGCGAGCAGTCAGGAAACAGCCGCAGTTAGGGACAGGAAGGCGACGGCAGCGCAAGGCCTCACAGGGGGCGGACCGGGGTACCCGTGAGTGACCGGCGGAGACCAACACCGCGGAGAACCAGGTAAAACGAGGCCGCAGCCCCAGGAAGCGCCCCGCCCCGTGGCCCTCAACCGCAGCTCCTGCAGTGCCTGGAACTGCTTCCCTCGGGGCGTGTCGTTTGAGGAGAGGCTGGGGCAGAAGAGGAGCAGCTCTGAGTGTCACCATGAACTCAGAAGAAAATGTCACTGACGCTAGATATCCTGACCAGCCATTCCACTGCTAAGGCACACACAAACCTCCAGGAATGTGATTCTCACAGAACTGGAGCTTGTGTTTGCCAGGGGTCAAAGCAATGGAAGGAAGAATGATGCTCGCTCCCCAGCAGTTCCAGACTGAGGTACCGACAGACAAGACTCACTACAGGACCACAGGGAGGCAACTGTCCCCCAGTAACGCGCAGAACTCCATGGCCGTCTGTGAGGCGGGCCAGCCGTCCCCAGACACCTGCGAGGGAGGACTCTGCCTACAGCCTCACCCCAGGTGACAGCTGAGAAAATGGGTTTGATATGTGAGGTCCTCTTATTGAAAAGAAATTTCTTTGAGACAGGGTCTCGCTTTGTAGTTCAGGCTGGCCCTGAGCTCACTATGTAGCCCGAGCAAGCCTCGAACTCAGCAATCCTCCTGCCTCTGCCTCTGCCTCCTGAGTGCTGGGATTACAGGCGTGAGCCACCACGCCCGGCACTGTGGTATGGTATTGATGGCTGGTGGGCCTGAGTCACCACGCCCAGCATTGTATGTAGTTACCGGGATCGAACTCAGAGCCTTGTGCTTATGAGGCAGGCACCAGAATCAGTGAGCTAAATCTCCGACCCCTGAAAAGAAATTTTTAATGGCCAGGATTTAAAACAGCAAACACCAGCAGAATCTTGTCGTTGGTTCCTTAAACATGAATGAAGGCCTAACACTTCAGAAATACAGTGCTCAATAACTAACTGACATTTTGGGTCATATGAAATCAAAGAATATCCATGTCAAGAAGCAGAGGAACACGCCTGGTCTGGAAGGAAGCATCCATACCTGTTTTCTCAATTCCAGTGAATCAAAACTATCGTAGCTCTCCTCTGAGGACAGAGTTTCCATGGGAACATCATCTTGGAAACCGAGGAAATCTTCATCATCACTGGGGGCATTAAAGATGTCAGCCACTTCTTTAGGGATCTGTTGCAGATTCAAAAGAAAGGGATAAAATTCACAGCGAGATTCCTGGAGGACAGCAGGAACCACCACTCGTAATTGTCATACTGCCACGGCCACCCAGAAGGTCTCAACAACCCTGAACAAAAACAGCCGGGTATGGTGGCTCACACCTGTAATCCCAGCACTTGGGAGGCAGAGGCAGGAGGATTGCTGATGCTTGCCTGGGCTACATAGTGAGCTCAGGGCCAGCCTGAACTAAAAAGAAAGACTATGTCTCAAAAAAAAGGGCTTAGGCTATGACCTCTGGGCAAAAACTAGTGAGAACAGAGAAGTCAAGATTCCTTTCCATTCTAGACATGAGCCCCTAGCTTACACAGAATGTTGAGGGCATGCCTTGTCAGAAATCACCTTTATTTCTTGACCAGAGAGCAGGGTGGGAAGAAAGAAAAGAAAGAAAAACTTTTCTGAGAAACCAATAATCTTATTCTTCTTCAGTGTTATTCATTTAAAAAAAAAACAAATATTCAAGCCAGGGACTTAGTTCAGTGGTGCTGCGCCTGCCTGACAAGTGTAAGGTCCTAAGTTCAATCCCTGGTCTCAGGGGAAAAAAGAAAAAGAAAAAGAACATAGAAATTTTTTTTTAAAAAATGTTTTAACTCCCTCAAAAGTTAAACTCCTCTTTTCTTAATTTCAACCCGGCGGTTCGCAAGTGGGCTGGGCAGGAAGCCTAATTTTCTGAAAGCGAAATTCACCAAGACATCCAGTGATAATCAAAGGTTGGATGATGACAGCCCAGCACCAGCACGGGCAGTTCAGAAGCGGACCAGCGAGACCCAGCTGCTCCAGAGCCTGAAGACAAAGAAGAAACCTGCCCCCAGCAGAAGAAAAACACTAGCAAAACTGCCGCTAGGTTACCCACCGGTGCTGAAGGAATTCGGAAGGAGTGAGCCGAAATAACCCTTGGATCCTCCTCACTGCAGTGCTACCTCCCACACGGAGGTAACATTTCTGAATGCAGAGCAACTGCCTCTGGGCCACCAGCTTCTCTACGTGAAGGTGGTGTGTTTTCTTCCAGACACCATTTGCATGGGATTATCTACTGAAGCCATCAAAGGTTACTTCCTGTACCAAATCTATCACTGCAACAGTCAGGGAGTCAGCTGGTCTAGACACCCTTAAAGACAACTGGAATCCTGCTTTGACTAGTTCACAGGTTTTATGCCTCTCTGTTCCCTTTTGACGGACTGCAACACCGAGACCCTCTGGTCGAAAGCACGGCCATCAGTATTTGACCAACAGAACAGAACCTGACAGGGCAGCCCAGCGATGGACCAGGAGATACACAACACAATCCACAAAATGTGTGTGCAGTGTGAAAGGACAGGAGGTGTCTTCCCGCTGTATTGCCAATCTCTATGGCCGATACCGGTCTTCTGAGTAGATGTCATACTCTTTGTACTCACTGCTTGTATCCTTTGAAGACTGAGAGACTCTCCCAAAAGTTAAATGCTATCAAGAGTAGAACTTTGTAGATATGCATTAGTTACATTAAAAATGTCTACTTGCGGGCCGAAGGGTTAGCTCAGTGGTTCCGGCATCTGCCTCGCAAGCCCAAGGTCCGGAGTTTGATCCCCGGTAACCACATACAATGCTGGGCATGGAGACTCAAGCCCACCAACAATCAATACCACATACCACAGGGCCGGGTGTGGTGGCTCATGCCTGTAATCCCAGCACTCGGGAGGCAGAGACAGGAGGATTGATGAGTTTGAGGCTTGCCTGGGCTACATAGTAAGCTCAGGGCCAGCCTGAACACAAAGCGAAGACCCTGTCTCAAAAAGATAGATAGATAGCCAGACAGACAGACAGACAGACAGATAGATAGATAGATAAAATGTCTACTTGCAGGACTCACTTCTTTGGTATATCGAAATATATTTGTGATGTATTAAGGATACTGATCCTGAAGTCTACCGAATATTACAGTGCATTGTAGCCTAAATCATTATCTCCATGAACTTAAATAAGTAGCTGTAGAGGACAAGGAATTATGTAACTTTTACTGAACCCAGATCTATTTTAAAGTATGGTGGGTCAGGCTACTGTCAAAATGTTTTACCTTGCCATTTTGTCATGAGAAGATTTCCTTTTACCCTTTGTAGTTCAGACAGCGCATCTCAAACACAATAAACCTGCTCCTGAAGGGGGGAAAATCACAACCTATATTCTCTCTCTATGCTGTCTTATGTTGATTCAGAGATATAAAAGTTCATACAATGAAACTAATGATGCTCCCTCTTTTCTATACTTGAGATCAGTTTAAGTAGCTGTAGAATCAATTCCAAGAGAATTTAAATACTAGGGCAATTAGTCCCAGAAAAAATGTTATCAACCCACTTAATCTAAAAAATAATATTTCCTGGAAATTCATTTTTTCTCCCAACCATTTTATCAAAAGGTTCAAACACAGAGAAATATTTTTTTAAAAAATCAGAAACACCTGTACATTCTTCACCAAAAGCCAAGAGCTGGCCCCATATTTCTTCTCCACCTTTCGACAATTATTTGGCTGCAGCACAGGCCAGTGACGGTGAACCTTAAAGAGCTTTCAATCATACAAACAGCCCTCTGTGGCATATGTGTCATAGGTTTGCCACCACTGTGATGCGTATTTTTTAAATTTTACTGTATTTTTTGTGGTATTACAGATTGAACTCGGGCCCTTGTGCTTCCAAGGTAGGTGCGGTACCACTTGAGCTAAATCCCTGGCCCTATGGTGGATATTTTTAATAGGACTATTTCCACAGTGTAGCATCGGCCAACCTGCACACTGTTTAATGTTATTTACTCACACGCACTAATTTGTCTTAAAATAATTCACCATAAATCTCTCTGTGTCAAAGGCATTCTTTTAGAGAATGACAAAACCACAATCATAACTAAAATAATTAACATTAATACATTAACATAATTTACTATAATTATTTTAATGAAAGTACTGTGGCCAAAATGTCTAACTTTTGAGGGGCTGAGAGGAACCACTCAAGCACGATCATGCATTGATTTGACAACTTTTTAAATGACCATTTCATGTTGTTTTTTAACCAAAATTTTTGTATAATCCAGGACAAATGTTTTATAAATGCCATGATTCAAAGTTTAATGAATTCTTTCTGCAAGGTTGGATTCAGGTTAAATTCTTTCAGCACCAATTCTATGCAAGTGAAACATATTTCTCCAGGCACTGCATATGGAAGCACAAAATGTGATACTATGACATTATTACTTATTAGTGTCTTTAAAAAAATTAATTATAAAACCTTTTAAACATATTTCAGAAGTAGAGCGGTATAACAGTATAATGTACATGCTGACCCCAATCAGTTACCTACCATGGCTAGTCCTGCTTCATTAGTATCTACCCAGATTATGTAACAGACGACAGGGTCATCAGACAGCTCTGGGTCAGCAGCCACAGCGAATCAAATCAGAGGACACCCAGCTGGGTTTCATTGTAGACTGGCTTACTAATGGGGGGAAATGATTCACGGAAAGGATTTGTGCCAAGAAATGTGGATACAGGAGGAGAAACTGGGTTTATTTTTGTCCTATACTCAGACATTCGAGGGTTTTTGAATGGACAGAGCAAGAATATTTTAAATATGTTAAAACACAAATTCATAATGACACCTTGAATTCAAACCCAACACAACAATCCCCCTTCATGTCCCTCAATCCCATACTGGTATTACCCTTCGCCCATGATGAAAACTCCAATTCCCAATATTTTAAATATGGTTCTCAGTGTGCTCTCTCTACAATATACTCAAAATAGTGTCAAATTTATACCACCAACACACCACCAACTGTACTTACAACACACACCCACTAGATACTGGATCTCTTTTCTTGAGATAGCCTGTCACTGTCCTTGGGGACCCACAGACTTTCCTCAGAGTATGTT
The DNA here is from genome assembly GCA_004025085.1 of Thryonomys swinderianus. Classification (NCBI taxonomy): domain Eukaryota; kingdom Metazoa; phylum Chordata; class Mammalia; order Rodentia; family Thryonomyidae; genus Thryonomys; species Thryonomys swinderianus. The sequence goes on from PVIC010019002.1 coordinate 12,275, forward strand.
AAGAGGAGAGGCCCTCCCTCCAGCCAGGTGTGGATGGCATGCACCTATAATCCCAGCACTTTAAGAGTTCAAGTCCCACTTGGGCGATTTAATAATCTAGTGAGACTTTTCTCAAAATTCAAAACAGATGGGTCTAAGGACATAGCTCACTGGCAGAGCACCCATTTGTTAGATCCCCAGTACCAAAAACCAACCAACCAACCACCGTGCAAGGGTTTGTGTGGAGTGCGTGGAGGTGATCAATGGAATGACTTTGAGGCAGAGTTTACTGCCATAACCGTGACACATGCCAAAAGCCACTTTTCTCTACTTTTGTTTTCACACTATCAATGCAAATATCAACACACACACACAAAAGTAAATAATATATGGGTATCATTATGATAATAAGTGTGCCCTCATCTACCACCGAGAGCCTCAGGGACAGGGGGACCCCCAGAGCCTACTCCAACTGCTGTGCAGATCGACTGGAGTATTCTAAAGCTACTTGTATTCTTTGAATTCTGTCTAAATTTTACATTTGGTTCCTGTTGAGAAATTACTAATCCCTGACCCACTTATTTTTTTAAAATATTACTGTTTCTTGCTTAAAATTGATTATAAATTAACAGTTCAGTCTCTGGCAGTCCTAGCCTGAAGGCTTCGGATCTCATCTGATCTCAAAATTAACAGTTCAATCACAGGAAGTTTAGCATTTTTAGAGAACATAAACCCAGAGACCAGCGTCTACAGAATCAATATTAGAAGACTAAAAGAAACATTTTCTCATCTTCTAAAAACTATTACTAACACAGAAAACAGAAAACAATTAAGTCTAACACTGACATGGTTCTTGAATAAAAAAATTAAAACTTTTCATCAAGAGTTATATTAAACAGTATTTGACACCCTTATTATCTTGAAAACACCTTTTGTTGCTGGGCCAGAGAATTAACACCCCAAGACAACATTTATGCTGGAGAAACACTGTAGAAAACATTTGTAAAGTGTGAGCTGGGTGTGGTGGTGCATGCCTGGAATTCTAGCACTCTGGGAGGCTGAGGCAGGGGGGGTTACAAATTTAAATCTCACCTGAGCAATTTACAAAATACTGTCTCAAAAAAAAATGCTAAAGATGTAGCTGTGGTAGAACAGCCCAAGTTCAGTCCCCACAGCCATCAAAAATTGTTAGAAAAGTGTGTTATATTTAATGTAAGGACATAGAACTCAGTCCCTGAAGCAGAAGGGCCAGTGTGTCACTTTCAGTCTTTTTCTTTCTTCTTTTTCCCCACATTACAAGCCCAAAGGCTGTGCCTGAGGGCTCATGCTGTAGCATCGATGCCCCCAGGAGGAGCACTCCGGGCACGGACTTAATGGGAGGGTGCATGGGGAACAGAGAGGCTCTGAGGCAGAAATAAAGCCCTTCCAGCAGCAACTGCATTAGCCCTGCACCCGGTGCAGAGCCCTGGGCTGCTCTGTCGCTGCTGTGTCAGCCAACTCAGCCCTCCTCCGGCATCTGCTCCCGAGGAGCCATCGGAGGCTGTAATTACCGATTAGAACAAAAGGAAAGAACACGCTTTCAAAAATGCTTTTTGCGTTGTCGGGGTGTTCAGGGATCTGAACTTCAAAAGGTGTTGAAAGAATTTTAGGTCATCCCAAGCCCCAGAGCTTAGCAAAACTCTGTCAAACAGCCTAGCATCCTCAGTGCCACAGACCACTGAATGTAACAGATGCAACAAAGGGGGCGAGATCTGTATGACAGAGAGCTGGTGGGACAGTCTTCTAACATAGCTGTATCAGTACATGACACCTGAGCACCTGTCATGTTCCTGGACCACTCGGCAGGGACCCAGTGGATGCTGTGCAGGATAGAGAAGCAACAACTGACATTATTTTCAAAGGGTATGTCTCACTTGATTACAACAATATCAATTTGAAGAATTCCCCAAAAAAACATTAAAACAACTATTTCCAGGGGTTGGGGATTTAGCTCAGTGGTTCCAGTGTTTGCCTTGCAAACACAAGGTCCAGAGTTCGATCCCAGATAACCGCATATCACAATGCCAGCTGTGGTGACTCACAACTGTAATCCCAGCACTTGGGAGGCAGAGGCAGGAGGATTGCTGTGAGTTCAAGGCTTGTCTGGGCTCCATAGTGAGCTCAGGGCCAGCCTGAACTACAAAGCAAGACCCTGTCTCAAAAACAAAAACAAACAAAAAAAGGTCAAGTGTGAACCAGGATTCAACCCCAGCGACAGGAGGCAAGCAGCACAACGGAGAGCCCTGAGCACTTCTGGAGCTGACAGCGGGTCACCTACACATCCTTGCTGAAAGAATGGATGTGTTCCTAGCAAAGGTGGACTGGGTCACAGACATGTGCTGTGCCATCGCTCTGCTAGAGGACCCGGGAATTTCCAAGCAGAATGTCAGGGCATTTACATACAACACAGTCACACTGCACACCTTTTTGCAAAGACCTGAGGATTTCACTTTTAAGCCACATACACTACCTTGCAAATAGCTGTTGCAGGTTCAGCAGGATCTGGGGCAAGCAGGTGGGAGGGAGGTCAGCAGGTCGGGGGTGAGGCCAGGATGGAGGGAAGCTACTTCCCCGCTGCAGCCAGAAGGACCCTGCGAGGGGACCAGCAGGTGCCTGCACTTCAGGCTCCCAGGAAAGCTGAGAACCTGGAGGCGAGGACCCAACACCTATCGGATGCACCTCATGCATGTCCAGGGGAAACTCGCACATGCATGATGCACAGTGCACTACGAAACTCCAAGCAAACTAAATGCAGAAGTCTTGAATATTGGTAGTATCTGGCAGCAACAGTAGTGGGAACGATAACATTATGAAAATAAAGAAAACGTTTAAATTAAGAAGAACCTCTGCTTCATTCAAAGCACCGTTACTCAAGATATCCAAAAGCTGTCCCATCACCCATCCAGAGGTGAATGTATAAACATGTTTCACATACAGCCTTAAAAAAGAAGCACGTTCTAACACATGCTACAACATGGATGAACCTTGAGGACTTCATGCTAAGTGAAAAAAGAACAATCACAAAAAGACAAATTCCATATGACCTGGCTGATATGAAGTATCTAGAGTAGTCAAGCTCATATACACAGCAAGAATGATGCAAGATACAGAATGACAGATGGTCACACACTAATCTGGCATCCCTCAACGGCATGCTTGAAAATGGTTAGGATGGCAAATGCTTCGTGTACTTGCCATGCTTCTAAGAAGTTATAAAGGACAATTTTAAAGCGTGGGAGATGTTCACAGCGGTGCAGTTATAAGTCCAACTAACTACTCAGGAGATTGAGGCCAGCCTCAACAACCCAGTGAGACTGTCTCAAAAAACTGTCCCCATGGGCCGGAGATTTAGCTCAGTGGTTCCAGTGCCTGCCTTGCAAGCGCAAGGTCCTGAGTTCGATCCCCGGCAACCACATACAATGCTGGGCATGGTGACTCACTCCTGTAATCCCAGCACTCGGGAAGCAGAGACAGGAGGACTGTTGAGTTCAAAGTTTGCCTGGGCTCCACAGTGAGCTCAGGGCCAGCCTGAACTACAAAGGTAGACCCTGTCTCAAAAAAAAAAAAAAACTGTCCCCAAAATTCATTTTAAAGGCAAGGGTGTGGCCCAGACAGAGCACCTGCCTAGCGCACACAAGGCTCTGTTCAGCCTGGGGTTGTCAATTCCTAGCAGTGCAAAACGGGGAAGAGGAAATTCTTCTTTCCTTATGTCAGTGGTGTTTCCCGAGCAGACAAAGCGAGCCAGTGTCCGTGCTATGCTCAATCAGGAGCCACGGGGCCAGATGGATCAGCACACAGGCCGGGGATTCGCGTGCAGTGTCCACATAACCACACGTCCAACCCAGGGATCCAGATACCTCGAGGCAGAGCCCTCCTGAGAGGCTACAGGACACAGCGCCTTTCAGAACCGCACTTGGCAAAAATCCATAAAACTGCACTAATAAAAACCGAATCCTGCTGAGTTGCTGCTACTTCCCGCACAGCGGCAGTACCTTCCCAGCATTTCCTGAATAACCCGCCAGGCAAGGTCCAATCCACCGACCTCAGCTAGCCCAAGTCCCAATTAAAACTCCATTTAAAAAAACTATTAAGCTGTAAAGGGATGCCTTAAACTGCCAGCTGGTTTCCAATCAAGTATTTACCTTTGAAGATACGTTAATGTGAGGCATGGCTAATTTAAATTTTTATACTGCAAAATTAAGTATTATTTTTTAATTAAAAGCCTTTCTAGAGCCTAATGACATCTGAATTTCTCCTTTCTGGATTAAAAAAATACCATCTCGCGCTCGCTTCGGCAGCACATATACTAAAAAAATACCATCTCCCAGCAAAGAGGAACATATTTATCAACTACTAATTTTGAAGGGAAAAATTACGTTTATCTTTCCAAGCCACGCTGCTAAGTTTCAGGGAATGACTTTTACTACAGGAGTAACAAGCGCACACCTCAGCTGCGGACCAGCTGCTCTTCAAGCCCGAAGAGGCGCCGCACGCTGCTGCCTCCCTTATCAAGGTCCTGAGAGCAACCGCAGACCAGCGGCTGCACCGTCTGCATCTATGAAAGGCCCTGTACACAGAGAAAGCCTGCTTCAGCTTCCCCTCCACGCCCACAAAGGGGCCTTGAATATCATTTTCTGCCATAAACAGTCACTTCTTTCATCTGTTACAAAGTGGCTGATTGGCCCGTAAGAAACACTGATAAAAACAGTGCATTGCATGGCTGATAAGAACAAACCTGGAATGAATCATAGACCTGAAAATAAGGTCTAACATTATTATCAAGCCAGGTCCTGTGATATACACAACGTAGTCCCAGCTACCCAGGAGACTGAGGCAGGAGAACTGCTTGATGCCAGCCTGGAAACAGTGTAAGAACCTGCCCCAAAGAAAAAGAATCTACAGGGACAGAGGGTTAGCTCAGTGGTTCCGGCACCTGCCTCGCAAGCGCAAGGTCCTGAGTTCAATCCCCGGAAACCACATACAACGCTGGGCGTGAAGACTCACGCCTACCAGCAAGCAATACCACATACCACAGTGCCAGGCGTGGTGGCTCACGCCTGTAATCCCAGCACTCGGGAGGCACAGACAGGAGGACTGCTGAGTTTGAGGCTTGCCTGGGCTACATAGTGAGCTCAGAGCCAGCCTGAACTACAAAGCAAGACCCTGTCTCAAAAAACAAGAATCTACAGTTATAAACTGCCAGAAGAAAATCCTTGTGAACTCCTAAGACTCATCAGAAACACAATGTATATTTTAAAAATTACAGTACAGTATCTGCTCTGCAAAAGAATTTTTTTTTTAAATCACATATCGGGACAAAGAATCTGCAAGTCACGTATCTGACTAAGGAGTATATAAAAACTATCAAAACTCAGTGACAAAAAAAAAAACCTGCCCACATTAAAAATGGGCAACAAGTTTAAGCAGATACTTCACCCAAGACAAGTGGATGTAGCTAAGTGGTACACGCAGACATGTCTGGCATCCTTAGCCATTTGGGAAATGCGAATTAAAATCATAGTAAGATACAACTATATAGCTCTCAAAATGGTTTCAAAAACATACCACAGGCTGACAAGAATATGGAGCAACCAGTATTCATTTTACTGACTAAAATAAAAATGGAAGGGTCACTGTGAAAAGCAACTTGGCAATTTCCTATGAAGTTAAAAATTCATTTATCATATACCTAGCAGTTCCACACCTAGGTGTGCACCCTCATGAATGAAAACCTGGGACCACACAAAACTTACGTGCAGGACTGAAAAGTATCAAGGTATGCTATGTATGTGGACACATTCCCAAAATAAGTGTATTGTGTATCCCAGATATGCATTAGTAAAACTCCTATGTATCAGCTTTATTCAAAAAACCAATAAATAATCTAAATCAACCAGGGAATGGACAAAGTAAGGCAATTCTACTACTTTGTTTACATGAGTACGATTCCACTGTTAGAAACAATGAGGTGCTGACATACTCTGTGGAGAAATCTCCCATGTATTACCACAAGAGAAAAAGAACATATGGCATATAATGCCACTTATATAACATCTTGGAAGAAGCCAAAACTACAAAAACAGAGTAGTGGCTGCCTGGGGATAGAGGTGGGGTGACTACAAAGAAGGGAAGGCACAGGAAACTTCCGAGGAGTGACAGGAACTGAACCGGTACCAATGCCAGAGCTGTAGGCACATCCAAACTCAGGACTAAACACTTGAGAAGGGCGTTTCTCTGACAGGACTGGTACTGAACCCAGGGCCTGCACATGCTCGGAAAGCATCCTACTGAGCTTCATAAAATTTCATTTTGAAACAGGGCTGACGTGCCATGCTCCTGCCTCAGGTTTCCCAGCAGCTGTCATTAGAGCCATATGTCACCAGGCCCAACAAAAAGGTGAATTTCACTGCTTCGCATTAAGCCTTAGTTAAGAAATTTTTAAAAAAGCAGAAACAGCTATACAATGTAAATGGCCCAGCAATGGACCCTAGCACATAATAGTAAAATGTATCAATGATAAGGGAAATACCACAAATCAATGAGAAAGCAAAGGTCTGCCACTGAATGATGCTGGCAAAATCAGCTGAGGGTGAAAACCAACAATTCTGCTTCTCCTTAGAGTACAAATCAGATAGTCAACGTTAAATAGGAAACAAATATGCATCTTGTTTCTGAAAGGGAAAGAATTTAACCATCAATATTAAAGAATATTAAAACAGAAAAGTGAATCACTTACCCCAAAACAATTCAAAGTTTCTTAATTAAAAGGAAAGAAAATTTAAAAAGAAAAAAAAATATCGAGGGCCGGAGGGTTAGCTCAGTGGTTCCAGCGCCTGCCTTGCAAGCGCAAGGTCCTGAGTTCAATCCCGGTAACCACATATAATGCTGGGCGTGGAGACTCACGCCCACCAACAATCAATACCGCATACCACAATGCCGGATGTGGTGGCTCACGCCTGTCATCCCAGCACTCGGGAGACAGAGACAGGAGGATTGCTGAGTTCGCGGCAGCTTGCCTGGGCACCATAGTGAGCTCAGGGCCAGCCTGAACTACAAAATGAGACCCTGTCTCAAAAGCAAAAAAAGAAAAAGAAAAAAAATCGAGACAAAGACCTACCAAAAACCTAACCAATTATCAACATAACTAAAAAGGTCAGACACAATGAAATATACCAAGAGTCACATGGATAAAATAGCAAAACAATGAAAATTCATTTAGTAGGCAATACAGAAAAGGCTAAAAACATTTTCAGAGTCTTCAGTCAACCTAGTGAAAAAAATGAAATTAAAACAAGCCTTCTACCACGTCAGCAATATGTTTCAAAAGTTTTGTTTGTGTAGTACCGGGAACTGAACTTGAGGTCTTTACACTGAGTACATCTCTAACCACTTTAAGAATCTCAGCTAAATAGCTGAACTGCCCAGGCTGAGCAGGAATTTACAGTCCTCTTGACTCAGCCTCCCGGACGCTGGGATCACAGGCCTGTGTACTTCTGTTTCCACGGACACGCTCAATGATGAGCAGCATGTACAGATCCGACACGACAACAAATGAGCCCGGCGTTTCACAGAAGAAACCTGGTTATATGCACGGGGACGAGTGTTTGGGTTAGACCTACAACATCCCCCGAAAGCCCCACGGGCTGAGAGGACCGCGAGCACTCCACCGTGCCCGCGGGTCAGTCCGCCGAGGAGCTCACGCTGAGTGAGCTGTCAGGTGGCGGCCACAGGCGAGCGGCTGGGGCACGGAGCGCCTACCCCGCGGACCGCACGCGCCTGGAACTGGCTCTCCCTGCCGTGCGCACGCAGCCAGGGCCTCAGCAGCCCTGCTCCACCACACCCTCCTGCTGTGGTGCTGACCAGCTGACCACGAACTGGGACTGCTGAAACCATGAACCACATTACTGCAACAAGATACGTGAGGTGACCAAAATAAAGCTAAGGAGCTAGTATTTTAGCTCACAAATGCTGGAGTTAAATAATTAAGACCAAAGAGAATGGAAAGAGTCCATGGTGGGTGACAGAGGGCAGCGCCGAGGCCTGGCATGGCAAACAGCCTGAGGTGGAGGTTCATACGCATGGAAAAGGTTACAGTGAAGAAATATACAACTGGACTTATCAAAATTAAAAACTTTTAAAAGATAACCTACAGAACAGAAATGCAAATGAAGACCCCAGAAATGATAAAGTCCTCCAGGTTGAAAAAGGAGGACACCAGACTTTAACTCAAAGCCATGCCAAAAATAACACTCTTGTGTGAAGATAAACACATGAAAACTTAAAAACCAGCTCCACTTTTAATAATTTTCTATAGGATTAAAAACTACAAATCTATGTCAGTGGGTACACAGTACATGAAGATGTAATTTACAACACCAATACCTTGAGAGGAAAACAGGACTGTTTTCAGAAAAAGGTTAACAGACTTAACAGAAAAAGGTTACTTCACTAGAGTTAAAATGGTATCATTTAAACTGACTGTTGTAACTTTAGAATATTACATGCAAATGCAACCCCAATGTAACCAGACAAAGTATCTGCAAAATACACAGAAAAGTAAAAGCAGAGTACAAATGTGTTACTACACAATTGGAACTAAATATAAAGACACCAAAGAAGGAACAGGGACAAAAAAGCTGTAAACTATACAAGAAACATAACAATGAAAAACGAAGTCATTACCTATTGGTAATTATTTTAAATTCATATGAACTCCCCAATCAAAAGAGACTAACAAAATGTATTAAAAAAAGAAAGATGCAACTTCATGCTGTTGTTATGGTTTGTATTTAGATATCCCCCAAAGCCACCAAAGAAGGTGGGACTTTCTTCTTCTGAGGTAGTTCAATCTGGAATGTGACGCTGGGGTTAAGGATGTGTGATCACTAAACCACTACACTTGAGTGGTTGGTCTGGTACCACCCTAAACCCAGAGTGTGAATAAAATACAAGGGGCGGAAGGATGCTGTTAGGCACTCCCTTACTGCCACTGCTGTGGTGTGGGCACCATGCACTCTCTCGTTACCTTTTCTGCCTTGTGCACACCATGCTGTTTCTCCTCTGCTGTGCCTCTTTGCCATCCTTGCCTTGGGCCCAGCCAACTACGGACTGAACCCTGTACAAACTGTAAGCCAAATAAACTCCGTCCCTTTCAACTTTGGGTGTGAGTACTTTGTCTCAGCAACAAAAGGAAAGTAACTAACACAGCTACTTATAGCAGACTGACTTTAGATTAAAAGACAGAGGTAAAAAGTAGAAGAATAGAAGGAGATGAAATGGCTAACATCAGACAATAAATGTTAACAGCTGTTATGAAAGACTAAGGCATTACCGATGGATAAAAGGGCCAATTTGAAAAAAAAATTCAGTATATGTGCCAAAAATCAAAACTCCATAATATAGGAAGCAAACAATGACAGAAGTGAAGAAGCAGATAGTTTTATAACAGACTTGAGCACTTACTGTCAATAGCAGAACTACCAAACAGCTATAAAGACGTAGCTTAAACAACACAATCAACCAAAACCAACTCACAGACACAGATGGAGCACCCCACCTAACAGCAAAATATACATTTTCCTCAAGTACAATAATTATTCAAGACAAACTGTATAGTATGCTACAAAAATAAGTGTGAATAGATTTTAAATAACTGACATCATATAAACTGTCTTTACTGGTCAACAGAATGAAACTAGAAATCAACAGAAGCAAAACTGGATGGTTCAAAATAATGTAAAAATTAAACAATATACTCAACCAAATGAGTCTGAGAATCAGAAGAAACACTTGAAAATACAGGTTGAGCATCCCTAATCAAAAAATATGCTCCAAAATTTGAAACCTAGATTCCCAAAATGGCACTAAAAATAGAAAATTCCACATCTCTAAACTTTGCCTCATTAAAAAATTCTTTAAAATATGTACAAAATTACTTTCAGCCTATGTACATACAATTTACATAAAGTATAAATGAGGTCCAGGTGTTTAGCTCAGTGGCACCGCACCTGCCTTGAAAATGCAAAGTCCTGAGTTCAATCCGCAGTACCAAAAAAAAAATTCTCTTTATGAGGGCCAGAGATTTAGCCTAATGGTTCCACCACCTGCCTAGCAAGCGCAAGGTCCCTGGTTCAATCCCTGGTAACCACATACAATGATATGATATTGGGCATGGTGAGTCATGCCCACCAGCAATCATGTACCACACTCCACAATGCTGGGTATGGTAGCTCACGCCTGTAATCCCAGCACTCAGGAGGCAGAGGCAGGAGGATTGCTGAATTCGAGGTTTGCCTGGGCTCCATAGTGAGCTCAGGGCCAGCCTGAAATACAAAGCAAGACCCTGTCTCAAACAAACCAACAACAAAGTTTTCTCTTTATGAATACCACAATATTCTAAAATCTTTTGTGGGTAAGGGATATTCCATATGTAAGGTAAATGAAAACAAAATGTGCCAACCAAATGTCTCAACAAAATATAGAATATAACAAAAGCTCAGAGGGAAAGTTCTGTTAAA
>PVIC010019003.1:0-31002 GCA_004025085.1 Thryonomys swinderianus
TCAGGCTGGCCCTGAGCTCACTATGGTGCCCAGGCAAGCCGCCGCGAACTCAGCAATCCTCCCGTCTCTGCCTCCCGAGTGCTGGGATGACAGGCGTGAGCCACCACGCCCAGCATTATATGTGGTTACCGGGGATCGAACTCAGGTCCTTGCGCTTGCAAGGCAGACGCCGGAACCACTGAGCTAACCCTCCGGCCCCCCCTTTTTATTTTTTACTATTTTTTGAGACAATGTCTAAGTTGCCCCAGCTGGCTTCCAACTCGTGATCCTCCTGCCTCAGACTCCAAAGTAGCTGGGACTTGAGGTGCGCGTCACCATGCCTAACTTCATCATGTCCTTTGACTCACCTGAAGCTTATAAAGTAGTTTAGTTTCATAAGGACTCAAGGGATATATTTATTGGACTGTATGGTGAAAGTACCTTATAATCTGTGAAACACCCCAAATCAAGCCTCCTGGCTACGCATGGCTCAGACTGGATTTTACTTACTTGAGACACAGTCTTGCTTTGCAGTTCAGGCTGGCTTTGAACTCACAGTGATCCTCCTTGCCTCAGCCCTGAGTGTTGGGAGATCTGCACCACGTGCTCAGGTAGCATGGACTTGGTTATCTAGGGAGTTGTCTGTTGGCTTTGTCCTGAATTGTACAAGGACGATGAGTTGCTCATGAGATAGATTATGGTCTTTCTGTGTGGACAGGAACTCGAGTTGGCCTGCACAACCACCCCCACATTTGTCCCACGGCTGGGAGCCACGGTACAAACTCCACGTTGATGATTTGCATGTGGTCTTAGCACTGGCTGCACCAAGACTCCTCAAACTGGCAAGTTATCCAGCTACCACCCCACTGTTATGCAATGGCAGTGTACAAGGCATGGGTGCCATGGTGCAGTGTGATCCAGCAGTCAGAGAGGCTGAGGCAGGAGAATCCCAAGCTTGAGGCCAGCCTGGACAACTTAGTAATACCCTCAGAATCTGCAAGTCTTAGGCTGGGGGTTTAGCTCATGTGGTACTGCGCCAACCTTGGACGCACAAGGGCTGGAGTTTGATCCCCAGTACCGCCAAAAGAAAACAAAACAAAACAAAAGAATCTGCAAGTCTTAGAAGCTTTTTGAGTGATGTTGGGGTACATGGTTTGAGTTACAACATTCTCCAGTTAATATGTCCAGATAGGCCTGGGGAACCCTGGAAACTAAAGAAAATTCTGAAAAAAAACAAGACTAAGTTCTGTGGGCCAGATACTGAAGTTGGGGCCTCTCTGTCGCTATTCCTTGATGCCGTTATGTGTCTCTTCTGCCGAGTCTTGCCGCTGACATCGTAACATAGTTGTGAGCCAGCGAGGCTCTCCTGCACCTTTAGTTAACAGACATACTGGAAAATGAGGAGTTAAAGCGGGGGAGTCTTCAAGGCCATTTGTCCCAGCCTCCGGTAGTGGAGGTACCAGGTACCAGGAACCAGGACCACCCCCAGAAGCAGAGTAAAACAAACAAAAACAAAACGGGTGTGGTGGTGGTGCAAGCCTGTAATCCCAGCATTCCTGAAACTGAGGGAACAGGATTCTTTGAGTTCACGGCCAGCCTGGATCACCAAACCAGACCTGGTCTCAAACAAAACAACAACAAAAAAAGAAAAGAAAAGAAAAAAAAAAACCCCAAACCAAAAGTCAAACCCACTCAGCTGTGGGCTTGATCTGCTTTGTGGCAAAACCCAATTAGGATGATAAATGACAAATTCCAGGTCCTAAGGCATGAATATATGGGTAGAATAGTTACCAGAGTAATCTACACTTTATTTTCTTAGCATAGTAAAAATCACACCCAGAGGGACAGATTTAATGGTGCTGCGAAGAGGCGTGGTAGAGTCCAAATTAACTACGAGAAGCAGTTACACAGTGAAGCCCCGCCTATCCTGTAGCTGCTCCAAAAACTCTGGACCTTTGTCCTGGGCGCCTCGGTGGGATTTCTGTCTCATCCTATGCAAAAGTATGAGAGTAAAAAAAGCTTGCTGAGCATGGTCTCCCAGCACTCGGGAGGATGAGGCAGGGGGATCGCCACCAGTTCGAGGTCAGCCTGGGCTACACAGTGAAACCTTGACAAAAAAAAACCAATCAAAACCTTGTTTCTGTGCCACTGCCCGATGGAAAACAACAACCTACGGACTCGGTGACAGTATTGACAACCCTCTTCCCTCGAAGTGACCTTTGCCTGGGCCACGAAGGGGGCGCTGCCTTCCCCGTCTCCGTTCGGGGGGCTGCACGAGGCCCATAGGGAGAGGAAGCGAGGTCCCCGGTTTTCGTCGCCAGGACCTAAGATGGCGGGACGAGCGTCTCCACCACGAGAACCACATGTTCTGTGCCTCGCGTCGGCCCATCGTGCCCCTCACTGGGCTTTTGCAAGTCACGGTTGGATCCTTTCAAAGGGGGCCTTTTGCGCTCCCGAGCCTGTCACAACGCCTCCCACCCCTTGATCGGTGAAACGTCGGTAGACGTAGAAGACAGCGCACCTGTACCACCACCTAGCGAGAACGCGCGGCGGAGGGGTGCAGAGGCCGGACACCAGGGCCTGCGCCACGCTCATTGGTGGGCCCAGGCCGCGAGGCGGGCACAGACACTCAGTGGGCCATGGCCGGGTCAGTCTTGATGGATACAGAGGGAGCTCGCTCGGCTATTGGGCTTCCTTTTCTGTCAATCAGAGCGACATCCGGCGACGACCGCGGCCTGAGCCCAGTGATTGGACAAACTGTTCCTGGGGCGGGGACGGCGGTCGGGCTTCCGAGAGCAGGGAAGGAGGGGGCGGGGAGGGAAGCGGAGGCAGGGAGCTCTGGGCCGGCCGGCGGTGGCGGCGAGGCCAGGACTTGGGCCGAGGGCCTGTCGTGGCGGCGGCGGCGCATGCCGGGCTCTGCAGCGGGTACTGGGCGCACATTCCTTTCCCTGAGGGGCACGGAGCAATACGGCCGAGGCTCACGCGGTGGGGGTGGCGGGATGCGACTCAGGGGCGGGAGGCGGGCGGCGGGCGGTCGAACGGGGCTGCGGTCGGGCGGGCCGCGGAGCAGAGCTGCTGGGCCGAGCCGCGGGGCTGCCAAGGATCGGGCTCGGTTGGGCCGGCTGGGAGGGCTGCGGACACGGGAAGGCGTGGTTGCGGCCCGGCCGGGGGCGGGGTGGGGCCGGGGCGGAGGGCGGGGTGAGCTCGCGCGCTCGCTGGGCGCCTGCCGGTCCGGTCCGGCTGCGCGTGCACTCGTTGGCTTGCTCGCGGCCGCCGCAGTTGCACGGCGAGCGAGCGCCGACCGTGGGAATGGCGACGCGGGCCCCGCCGGACTCGGGTACTCGGGCGGGGTGGCCCCCGCACGGGCTTAGAGGAACTTTGCTCGATTTCTTGAACTTAATTGGCTCTTGGGACATTAGAACTGGAGGCTGGCCTGAGCAGGGATTGAGGGCGCCAGTTGTGTTTACTCCAGCCCGATGGCGCGCGCGCGCGCGCACCCGCCTGCATATCGGCCCTGCTCATTTAGAATGAGGTTGGATAGGTGGGTTACAGTAGGGAAAAGGAAGCGAGTCTTCGATTATAAGGTTCATAAAAGCTCAGAAATAGAGACCAGAAACCGAAAGGCAGATTTCCTCTCTCCCCACTTGGCACTTGGGTTGAGAACTTGGCCGTGAGGTTCGGCGTTGACTCCGAAGGTCATAGGAGTGGAGATAAAACCTGCTGTACAAACTGAGCCTGGCACAACCCTGTGAGGGGTCCAACTTTCTCTGTCTCTTTTTTTAAAAATGTGAGGATGATGGGAAGAAAAAAATAATCAGATTTCGAAGTTGGGAAAACAAGAACCATTACTATTTTGTGTGGAGCGGTGGCCTGTACGTTGTCTTGAACGTTGTCCTCGTGTTTGTCCACACTTTCATCCACGAACAATCTCTCCTCCCCGTGGAATGTGAAGAGTGATTGGAGGTGGCTTCCTCCTGAGAACTGGAAACCAGTTTGATGATAGGAAATGGGCTTCTCATGCTAAAAATGGGCGCTAGCTGTAGTCGTAGCTCTTGGGAAGCAGAGGCAGGAGGATAGGTGAGCCCAGGGCCAGCCTGAACTGCAAAGCCCGACCTTGTCTCAAAAAAAAAAAAAAAAAAAGGCCCTAGGTAAGCCGCCTGTTTATGGTGAGTGTTTTTGTAAATTGAGCAGTTTGAGAGATGGGGGATAGGCTGCTTATCCACAGCAGGCTACTTTTTTTTGTTTTGTTTTTTGAGACAGGGTTTCACTTTGTAGGCCCAGAGTTCACTATCTAGCTCAGGCTGTCTTCGAACTCATGGCAATCCTCCTGCTTCTGCCTTCCGGGTGAGTGCTGGGACTACAGGTGGGAGCCACTATACTATTTATTTATGTATGGAGGATTGAACGCAGGACCTTTGGCTTGTGAGGTAGGTGCCAGAACCACTGAGCCAAATCCTCAGCCCCTATAGCAAGCTTTTATTTATTTACTTTTTTTTATTTTTTTTTTGAGACAGGGTCTTGCTTTGTAGTTCAGGCTGGCACTGAGCTCACTATGTAGCCCAGGCAAGTCTGGAACTCAGCAATCCTCCTGCCTCTGCCTCCCAAGTGCTGGGATGACAGGCGTGAGCCACCACACCCAGCTCTGTGGTATGTGGTATTGATGGCTGGTGGGTGTGAGTCACCACATCCAGCATTGTATGTGGTTAGTGGGATCGAACTCAGGGCCTTGCGCTTGCGAGGTGGGCGCTGGAACCACTGAGCTAAGTCTCCGGCCCTCAGCAAGCTACTTTTAAAGGTACTGTAAATTTAACATCCAGGCATCGTGATTATCAACACCTTTTTGTACTTGGTCTCTCTGTAACAGGTTATTTTTTCTGAGAGTGTAAGTGATTTGCTTTTCTCTGTATAAAAATGTTTCCTCAAAAAAAAAAAAAAGTTCTCTGCTTCCCTGAGGTTGTTCCTGCTGATCGTGGTGCTGGAGAAATTTGGAATCTCATCTGCTTGCTCTTGTGACTCCTATTTCAGGTTTCTCTGGAAACCCCCCTGGTAAGTGTGGAGGAGGCGGGACACTGTGACCCGAGACAAAGGCCTGGAGCTCCAGCCAAAGAAAATAAACCTAGAGGGCGAAGGAAAAGAAATCCATCAGCTGTTGCTGTGAACAGGCCTCAGCGGAGCCTGCAGAGGGGACAGCGCTGCGCTGCGGGGGAAGTGGCTGTATGTGGGCTGAGGAGACAGTAAGTTGTCTGGCCGGAGGCCTGGACTGGGTGAGGCGCTCGTGTGCGCGCCACGGTGAGGTGGCCAGAAGGGAAGAGTGAATGTGGCCTGGAGCGTGGCCCTGGCTCCACTGAGTGTGCGTCCCTCTGGGGCCGTTGGGGACCTCAGCCCCCGTGTTGTGCCAGGGAGGGTGCAGGGTTGGCACTGAGGAGGGTAACCTGCCGGCTGGAGTGGCAGAGCACTGGCCTTGATCTGTCTTTTTGGAAGATTTAAAAACCAAAAAGCGTAAACATTCTGGTCCTTCAGCAATGCTTTCTCTGAAGAAATACTTAACGGAAGGACTGCTCCAGTTCACCATCCTGTTGAGTCTGATTGGGGTGCGTGTGGACGTGGATACTTACTTGACCTCGCAGCTGCCCCCGCTCCGAGAGATCATCCTGGGGCCCAGCTCTGCCTACACGCAGACACAGTTCCACAACCTGCGGAATACCTTGGATGGCTACGGGATTCACCCCAAGAGCATAGATCTGGACAATTACTTCACCGCTCGGCGGCTCCTCAGTCAGGTGAGGGCCCTGGACAGGCTCCAGGTGCCCACCACTGAAGTCAGTGCCTGGCTGGTTCACCGGGACCCCGAGGGGTCTGTCTCTGGCAGCCAGCCCAGCTCAGGCCTGGCCCTCGAGAGCTCCAGTGGCCTCCAGGATGTGACGGGCCCGGACAGTGGAGTGCGAGAAAGCGAAGCGGAACAGGGCTTCAGTGAAGACTTGGAGGATTTGGGGGCCGTCGCCCCTCCTGTCAGTGGAGACTTAACCAAAGAGGTGCGTGGCCCTGGGGAGGGTGGGCAGATGGGCCTCGGGGCTGGGAGGAGAAAGCTGGCGCAGAAGGGTGGAGGTCAGAGCGCTCAGTCCTGGTGGGCTCTGGGGGCAGGTTGGGGGCCAGTATCTCAGGCGCTGTGTGGGCCCAAAGGGGCTGAGCTGTCTGACTTCGGCACTGGGGCACAGGGTGTTTCCTGGGCTGAGCCACTGACCCACCTCCCACTGCGCTGTTTGCATGTGGGACCTCCCACAAGCGGCGTGTTTACTGCTCGGATTTCAACATGCCTGCTAGAAGCCTGCGGTGGGGGGTCACATGATGTCTCCCACGCCCTGTGTATCTGTTGCTAGGACACAAATGCTGTGTGGCCCTTGCCTTGCACCTCCCCGACACTGGGACACGAGTGTGCACCCTGAAGTTGTTCTTTGTGGTTAGGCCTGTTGCTGCGAGGCCTGGCGGGTTCAGCTGCTACCTGGGCCTGAACCAGCCTGCTGGCTTGGGCAGCGACTGTCCTCTACAGAGGCCAGGGCTCATGTTCCTGCTTAAAGCCTGTGGCAGGGAGGCAGCAGAGGAGGCTGGAAGAGGGAAGGGAGACTGTCCTGCCGTCCGCGTGAGCTCCACTTGAGCTGCGGGGCAATCTTAGCGCCTGGCTTGTTGGTGCTGTGTCTGTTTGGACAGAAAGGGGTGCCACTGCTTCCCTGCTGAAAACCAGGGCCTCCTGCCTGTTTGGGAAGAGCAGGCTGTGTGCTGGCTGGCTGTGTGGGCTGCGAGGGTCGGGAGAGGGGGAGATGCCGCGGGGCTCGCCGCCCCCGCCCCGTGGGGAGGCCTGTCATGCGGGTGTGCTGGGCCTGCCCGTGGCCTCAGCTCTCTGGACTGTGAGAGCCAGTGGAGAGTGTGGCTCGTTCTGGACCCGTGGTCCTCAGTCAGAGGCAGCTGGAGACTCTTGGTTGTCACCGTTGGGTGGCGGGCCTGGTGGCTAGTGGGTGGAGAGGCCAAGGACGTTGGTGAGGCCCCTGAGCGGCACAGGGCGCTCTGACCTCCGTCCGTCAGCGGTCCTCGGGCCGAGCCAGCCGAGAGCCTCGCCGTGTCCGACCCAGGAACCAAGAGCACTTTTCCCTGCCCTGCGGGCCTCTTGGCTTAGACTCCCGAAGTGATGCTCGGAACCTCGTTCCCTGCTCCTCTTCCCTGTCCTCCAAGTGGGCTGCAGTCTGGCTGTGTCCGAAGCGTGCTTTGCCCAGGGACCGGGACAGGCAGGCTTGTCCCAGGAGCCCAAAGGGCAGCCCTGCGCCCGTCCTGCAGGACCTGCCCCGGGGACCCAGACGGGAAGTCGTGAGGAGCTGGGTGGGGTGAGGCGGCGGGATGGTGTCTTGACCTTGCTTCCTCGGCGGCCCTCGTGAAGGTCACGCTCTGTGAGCTCAGGCCTGCAGCCCTGTCTGGGGGACAGTGGGTCTGTCCGCGTGGAGGGCCGGGGCGGGGGGCGGGGCGCAGCTGTGATGTGTCTAGAACGTTTCCTCAGCCACTCCCGGATAAAAATACCCAGGTCCGGAGCATGTGACAGCAGCGTGGAGCCTATTATCCCAGGGGTGGCAGTGTGCTGCTGCCAGGCTGGTCGATGGGCAGTCGTGGTCTGGGCCTTTTCTGGGGTAGGATTCCCCTGGAGGCTGGCTCTGTGCCCAGAACAGGGGGTGGCCTGCTGACAGTTCTTCCCAGCCTGTGGCGGGGGGAACATGCTGCCTCTGACCTGACCTTAGCTCCGGGGAGCTGGCTTCTACTCCCCCAGCCGCCCTGTCTGAGGTTTCAGTCCTGTGTTCCTCGCCTAGCCAGGGCCTTTGCGGCTTGGAGGGGTGCGGGGTGGCGCACGAGTGGCCTGGTTGTTGGCCGCCATCTGTCTCCTGAGGGCTTGGTATCAGGGCTGTGCCCTCCTGGTGTGACAGCTGCACACCTGCAAAATGACTTTTCCCCTTTTCTAGTCTGACCTGTGACAAACTCTTGCTTTTTGGGGGGTCTTGGGTTCCCGCCGGCTCGGCTTGTGATCCCTGGCTTTGAGGCTGGCCACAGCCTTCCCAGGAGCAGGACAACTTCGCTTCTTGGCAGTGGACTGAGTTCCAGGCGGAGCCGCGGGAGGAGTGTCCTGCGGGCCTGAGTGGGCTGGAGGGGCAGGGATCCGCGGCCGGAGGAGAGAGGCGCCCCTTCCCCCAGGGCGCTCTCACTGCGCCACCCAACTGAGTGACGGCTGGGTGGGGCCGCCCGCCCCGGGGTGCATCTCCTCAAGGAGACGGAGGCGGCCTGGGGATGGGCTGGCTCCTTGCGGCAGCTTCTCCAGCTGCCCTGGCGCGGGGATTGGCTCCCGTCTGCAGCTAGGTAACAGGCGGTGGGAGGGGATTGGCTCCTTCCGCATCTCCAGCGAAGACTTGGGGGAGGAGATTGGCTGCCTGCGCAGCCTAGGTAACGACAGTGGGAGGGGATTGGCTCTTTCCGCAGCCCAGCTGCTGACCTGGGGGAGGGGATTGGCTCTGCAGCCTCAGCAGTGACCTGCGGGGTGGGAGGGGGAGGGGATTGGCTCCTTGCTGCAGCCTAGGTAACAAGTTTGGGGGGCGTGGGGAGGGGGAGCAAGGGAGGAGCGGGAGGCTAGGCCCAGGAGGGAGCGCGCCTTCCTCTGCAGCGTGAGCACGGAGCATGGGGTGGGAGTCCCGGCTTACTGCAGCCTCTGCGGTGAGCAGCGGGTGGGGGCTGCCGGGCCCTGGAGTGGAACTGGGGTTGTGAGGTGGGAGGGGGCTGCTCCAGAATGGAGGAAGGGGGCTGGGCCGGGCCGCCCAGGCAGCAGCACGGGCGGGGCACCCAGCTCGGGCCCCTCGGAGCTAGCAAGGGGCCACCCTTCCAGCTTGGTGTGCGCCCTGCCAGCCAACAGCTCCTTGCAGCCCCCTGCCCGGCTTCCCGGCCCCGCTGCCCTGGGGCTCCGCTCGCAGACCATGACCCGTCTGGACCGCAGCTCTCACAGTGGCGGGGGCCAGGCCAAAGGCGGCCAGCCCCTTAACTCTTTGCTGGCCACTCAGCGGGCAGCCCAGCCCCTCTCTGGTCCTGGGCCTGGGGCTCCTGTGCAGGTTGGTGGATGGAGGGAGAGCGCAGGGGAGAGCCCCAGCGGGGGACCCGGGTGGGCACAGGGGCAGGGCCAGGGAGGCAGCCGCCCGGGCCTTGCGCTCTGGGAGAGGGAAGGCAGCAGGGCTCTTCAGGGCGGCGAGGGCACTGCCGCAGGCAGCGGCTCGGGCTGTGTACTGGGTTCCATGTGTGGCAGTGGGGGTAGTTGCTGGTGCAGGAAGCGCTCGAGCTGCAGGCAGAGCAGAGGGAGGCGTTTGGGTGCCCTAGGTGGCAGGCGGTGGCGAGCGGTGCTGGGGTGATGTCCTTGAGTGGGTCGTCTGCTGGGGAGTCAGTCCTGGGCGTGGTGAGGAAAGAGTGTGAGCTGGTGTGTGTGAGGGACAGCAGGGCTGGCCACGCGGGGTGGGGTGCCCACTGGGATCATCTGACTGCCGGAGGCTCCCCGGGGATCGAGGCAGCCTGCTGAGCTCAGCCGAGATGGGCATCCTGGCAGGGATGGATCTCGAGGTGAGCCTGGGCCTCAGGAGCTGTGGGTGCTCGGCTTACTCCTGCTTGGAGCTGGGCACGGGCTGGCTGGAGGAAGGGCCGGTCCGGCCTCTGTCATTGGTTGCATCAGGTGGTTGGAAATGCAGGGATTTTCCTCGCAAGGCCACCCCACCCCTTTATGCAAATGCAGTGGCACCACAGGCTGATGCAAGCCTGGTCACTGCCGGGCAGCTCGGCATGACAGCGCGCCCTTGCGAGCTTCTGTGCCGGCGTCCTTTAGACCACGTTGTGGGGTCTCTGGTGCCCAAGACCAGAGGTGTCTCCTGTGTCCTCTAGGCTCCGGCGTGTCTGGTCCAAACCTAAGCCTGCAGACCTGGCAGAGGCGGGCGTGCTGGTGGCTGGCCTGGCTGGTGGCTCCCTCTGTTGGGGGTGGGGTAGGGCCTGGAAGGGATGAGTGAAGCCTCCTGGGGTGGAGGAGCAGGGGGTGAGGCTGGTACGTGTGGGGCCCTGCGGGCAGGACAGGGCTGGGAGCCAGTGCTTGAACTGCTAAAGTCTGGTCTTCTTTCAGGACATAGATCTGATTGACATCCTTTGGCGGCAGGATATTGATCTGGGGGCTGGGCGTGAGGTTTTTGACTACAGCCATCGGCAGAAGGAGCAGGATGTGGATAAGGAGCTGGGAGATGGAAGAGGCGAGCAGGAGGACGCCTGGGTGGGCGCGGGTGCGGACGCTCTGGCCCAAGACCTGCTAGTGGACGGAGAGACCGGAGAGAGCTTCCCTGCACAGGTATGGCCGCCCTGCCGCTGGCCTGTGCCCTGCACCCAGGCACTTGCAGGCCACTTGCTTCCAGAAACTTCCTGCAGAAGGGAAGGAGGCTGTGTCTGAGGGTGGGGCTCACGTCTGTCTGGGCTTGGTCACCGCTCAGCTGTGCGGGCGGACAGACAGCAGACCCTGACGTGCAGGTCTTGCTGGGAGGCAGCAGAGAGAAGGCACAGTCCGGCGTCTTCCTCAGACCCGTCGGGACAGGAGCGAGATGGCGTGCCTGCGGCCGTGTGGGGAGAGCCCGGGCCGGCCAGAGTTCAAGTCTAGAGGGGACACCTTTCGGTCTTGGCCCTGGAAGAGACTAGGCTGCCCAGAGCCCCCTGCCCCTTCGGGAGGACGCGGAGGCGAGCAGGCCGGGGGGGACTGAAGGAAGGGGCGGAAGCAAGGTGCCGGGACCGAGGGGAGGCGGGCGGCCCCCTGCGTGACACCCTGTGTTCTCCCCCAGCTCCCAGCGGACCTCGCCGGCCTCCCGGAAGCAGTGCCCGGTGAGGAGGAGCCCCCCGCCCTCCAGGGCAGCCTCCTGTCGCCTCTCCTCACAGGGGCAGAGTCGCCGTTCGACTTGGAGCAGCAGTGGCAGGATCTCATGTCCATCATGGAGATGCAGGTGAGTTGTCAGAAGAGAACTGTGCAGTGGCTTCTTGGGACGGGAGGGCGCCGGGGGTGCCTCTTTCTCTCTCGGGGTACGCTAGGACGGCGAAGGGTCACAGAGGGCTCTCCAGCCGAGGCTGGCTCCCGCGGCCCCTGCTGAGTGGAGGTGTTGGAGCGCAGTGGCGGGCGGTCACCGTGCCGTGCAGGCCTGGCAGCAGGGAGCGAGCTGCCCCGGGGTGAGGCCTCGCTCAGCCTCCGCGGTGGGCAGCCCGCTCCCAGTGCCGGTCCGTCTGCACCGGGCCAAGGCCCGCAGGAAAGTCTTGCAAGGCCGGCGCGGCACGGAGCCCAGCTGAGCCCTGCGTCTGGGCAGCCCCTGGCAGCCACGCCCGTCAATTCAGCGGGAGCCCAGGGAGGGTCTGCACCTAGTAGACACGCTGGCGTCTCTCCGGCAGGCCATGGAGGTGAACACGTCCGCCGGCGAGAGCCTGTACAGCGGCCCTCCCGGGGACGCCCTGAGCACCAGCTACAGCCTGGCGCCCGGCACGCCCATCAACCAGAACGTCAGCCTGCACCAGGCGTCCCTGGGGGGCTGCGGCCAGGACTTCTCGCTCTTCAGCCCGGAGGTGGAGAGCCTGCCCGCCGCGGCCGGCGGCCCCGCGCTGGTCCCGCTGCTCCCCACCAACTCCACCGGCCTCAACTCCACCTTTGGCCCCGGCGGCCTGGCCGGGCTCTTCTTCCCGGCCCAGCTGAACGGCACCGCCAACGACACGGCGGGCCCCGACCTGCCCGACCCACTGGGGGGGCTGCTGGACGAAGCCATGCTGGACGAGATCAGCCTGATGGACCTGGCCATCGAGGAGGGCTTCAACCCCGTGCAGGCCTCGCAGCTCGAGGACGAGTTCGACTCGGACTCGGGCCTCTCCCTGGACTCCAGCCACAGCCCGTCCTCCCTGAGCGGCTCCGAGGGCGGCTCCTCGGCCTCGTCCTCCTCGTCGGCCTCCTCCTCCTCTGCTTCCTCCTCGGCCTCGTCCTCCTTCTCTGAGGAGGGCGCCGTGGGCTACAGCTCGGACTCGGAGGCGCTGGACCTGGAGGAGGCCGAGGGCGCCGTGGGCTACCAGCCCGAGTACTCCAAGCTGTGCCGCATGAGCTGCGCGGGCCCGGCGCCGCCGTCCTGCCTGCCCTACCTGGAGCACGTCGGCCACAACCACACCTACAACCTGGCGCCCGGCGCGCTGGACGCCGCGGAGCCGCCCCCGGCCGGCGGCCTCAGGAAGGGCGGCAAGGAGAAGCAGGCCGACCTGCTGGAGAAGCAGCTGAGCCGGGACGAGCACCGCGCGCGCGCCATGAAGATCCCCTTCACCAACGACAAGATCATCAACCTGCCGGTGGAGGAGTTCAACGAGCTGCTGGCCAAGCACCCGCTGAGCGAGGCGCAGCTCAGCCTGGTGCGCGACATCCGGCGCCGCGGCAAGAACAAGATGGCGGCGCAGAACTGCCGCAAGCGCAAGCTGGACACCATCCTGAACCTGGAGCGCGACGTGGAGGACCTGCAGCGCGACAAGGCGCGGCTGCTGCGCGAGAAGGTGGAGTGCCTGCGCGCGCTGCGCCAGCTCAAGCAGAAGGTGCAGAGCCTGTACCAGGAGGTGTTCGGCCGCCTGCGCGACGAGCACGGCCGGCCCTACTCGCCCAGCCAGTACGCGCTGCAGTACGCGGGCGACGGCAGCGTCCTGCTCATCCCGCGCGCGCTGGCCGAGCCGCAGGCGCGGCGGCCCGAGCGGAAGCCCAAGGAGCGGCGGAAGTGAGGCCCGGGGCGGCGGGCGGACTGCGGGCGGCGGCGGGCGGGAGGGGGGCGGCTGCGCGGGCGCCGTCCGGCCGCGCTCGGGGGCCGGCGGTGGCCGGGGGAAGAAGGGGGCGCGGCCGGTGCGGTGAGGAGCGGAGCGAGCCGGGCCGGCAGGGGCAGGGGCAGGGGCAGCCGGGGTCGGGCGCTGGAGGCGACGGCTCGGAGGGCTCAGCCCCTCTCTGCCCCTCGCTCTCCGGCGTCGCCTGTCGTGCCAGTCGGGTGGAGCTGCCGGGACCCCGGCTCGCCGGGTCGGGCTGGGCCGGGGTGCAGGAGGGCCCTCAGGCTGAGCATGCCCCCGCCGCCCCGCCCCTGCCGCCCTGCGCCGCGGGCGCGTCCCCTCCCGCCTGCATGGAGCCGCTGCACGGTCCCGTCGCCATCCCGCTGGTCCTGGAGCCCGGAGGGGCAGGGCCCGGGCGGGGAGGACGCAGGGACGCGGCAGCACCTCCGGGCGGTGGCGCAGCCGGGCGGCCCGAGAGCCCGGAGAGCCCGCTTCGATCTTCTCGCAGCCCGGCCGCCGCCGCCGCCGCCGGGCCAATGCCCACCCCGAGGGCGTCTTCAAAGCTGCTGATGTTCTCTTTGCCATAAGACTCCGGGTAACTGTGTGAGCACTGGGTCGTCTCCTCCGGCCGAGGGCTCGTCCGCCTTCCCGGGTCCTTCGCGGCGTGGGGCGAGCACCCCAGGGCCCGGCCGGCTCTGCCCGTGGCGCCCGGCTCCGGCCACCCGGTGGAGGGGTGGGGAGCGCTGAGCCCTCCCCATGCGGAGGGCTCCCAGCCAAGCAGCAGGGATGGGGGCAGAGCCTGGGAGTGCTTTTTATAAATTATTTTCCTCGTAGATTTTATTTTTAATTTATCTCTGTGACCTGCCAGGGAGAGGAAAGAAAGAGATGCTGTGAGCACATGACAAATAAAATAAAATAAAATGGAGGATTCATTTTCAAGTGCACTTTTTCCCCACTTGGAATTAGGATCAAGTAAGGAAGTGGTAGGAGCCAGGGCGGACTGGGAACTGAGGAAAGCGGGAGTCAAGCACGCGGGGACCTTGCGTGGTGCGGCGGCCCAGGGGCTGCCGCTGAGGATGCTGGGAAGGAGAGGAAGGCCGTAGCGGGGTGGGCGGCCTCAGCTGGGCGCCTGCTGCAGGCTGTGCTTGGGAGCCGCCCTGCTTCTGCGGCCCCTCCGGAGGCCTGCGGAGGCCGCACAGTGGTCACGCTGGGGAGCGCTGCCATCGGCAGGAGCTCAGTGGGAATCCCCGCGCTCTGGGCGGGGCACGAGGTCCGACTGCGTAACTTCCTCGCTTAGGCGCCACCAAAACCTGCCCCGTGCTCTGACCCCTGCCAGCCTTGAGGAGTGGAGGCTTTGGGCCTCCCTCCCCTGGTGCCCATCTCCAGAAGGGTGTTTGGTATGTACCTGGCATCTTCTGTGACCTTGATGCTCTCAGGGACCGTGTGTCACTGCCTTGACTCTGTCCTTTTTTTTTGAGACAGGGTCTCCCTTTGTAGCTCGGGCTGACCCTGAGCTCACTATGTAGCCCAGGCAAGCCTGGAACTCATCAATCCTCCTGCCTCTGCCTCCCGAGTGCTGGGATGACAGGTGTGAGCCACCACGCCTGCATTGTGGTACGCGGTGCTCATTGCTGGTGGGTGGGAGTCACCACATCCGGTATTGTTTTATGTGGTTATGGTGGGGATCAAACCAGGAACCTTAAGTTTGCTAGGCAGGAGCTGGAACTACTGAGCTAAATCTCTGGCTCCAGGGTCTTATTTTTTTTAGTTCAGGCCGACCCACAGCAATCCTCCCGACTCTGCCACCCAGAGTGTTGGGATTTACAGGTGTGAGCCACCATACCCGGCATTGTGGTATGTGATACCAGGGATCGAACTCTAGACCTTGTGCCAGGCAGGCGCTGGAACCACTGAGCTAAATCCCTGACCTGGAATTGTGATTTCTGATTGGAGCTTCTGAGGGCTCCCCTGTTCCCACCTCAGGTTCGAAGGGTTTGTCATAGGGATAGGAGCACCTTCCTACCTGGCAGTAGATTTGTGCAGGCTCTGTGTTTAGCACTGGGGTCTAACCCAGGCCTGTGCACACCTGGTAAGTGCTTTACTACTGAGCGAAGCCCTTTACATTTTTAAATTCTGAGACTGGGTCTTGTCAGTGGTCCAGGCTGGCCTCGGTACGATCCTTCTGCCTCGGCCCCTGGAGTAGCTAGGATCACAGGCATTGCCATGCCTGACCTAAAACTAAGATTGTTAAAAGGGGGGAAACAAAGATCAAATCCTGCATTTGCAGAACCTTTGTTTATGCTGGGGTTTGTTTTGCTTTTTTTTTTTTTTTTTTTTTTTGAGACAGGGTCTCGCTTTGCAGTTCAGTCTGTCCCTGAGCTCACTATGTAGCCCAGGCAAGCCTCGAACTCAGCAGTCCTCCTGCCTCTGCCTCCTGAGTGCTGGGATGACACACGCCCGGCGCTTTGTTTTGTTTTTTGACAACCTGGATAGGCCTGGGCGAGAGCTGCTGCCCTTGACCTCCACAGACGGGAGGTGGCGGCGGTCCCGGAGCGGGCAGGGGACCCGGCCGGGCGAGGTGAGGCGTGCTGGGTCTTGCCCCACTGTGGAAGGAGGTGGGAGGAGATTTGCTTTGTCGTCCCGTCGGGCTCCCCGCGGAGCTCTGGCTGGAGATGGACTGAGAAGCAGAGATTGAGAGACCTGGCCCCAAGGCTGGCTCAGTGTTGGCGGGCACAGCTGAGCACCGGGCTGCTCACTCATCCCGGAGCCCTTCCTCTGCCGGGCAGGCCTGGCCCGATTTCAGACCTAGGGTGGGACACATTTGGCTGGCACAGCTGGGGGTCGGTGTCCTGTCCGCCCCGGGCGGGATGGTGGCACACCTGCGGTCCAGCACTTCGGAAGGCTGAGGCAGGAGGAGCCCTGGCAACTTCATGAGAGGCTCTCTCAGTCCAGAGACCCTCGGCTCGCGGCCCAGCACGGTGAGGGATGGGGGATGTCCAGCTCTCTGGGCTGCTGGTGCTACAGCAGGAATCATGTGTCCAAGCCACGCTGGGCTGCACGCCAGACCGAGTCTCTCAAACCAATTACAACAGAACCTGAGCACTGAGCAGGGCGGCAGTTCAGAACCGAGACAGTGTGGGGTCGAACCTGGAGGCAGCCGAGAGCGGGAGTCTGTTCTGTTCCCGGGGCACAAACAGGACCCGGACCGGGCCGCTCCTGGCCATCTAGGACCTGCAGAGCCCGCGCTGGGTCGCCCCAAGTGGGCAAGCCGCATTTTCCCGTCTCGGACCCACAGCAGGGAGCGGCAGCAGCCAGTGGTGCCCTGGCACCGGGGCACGCAAGCCGGCGGTGCTTAGCTTCCCCTCCGGTGCTGCACTCTTGGGAATGAGTCTGGGGGGAGGCGGTCACCTCCCAAAGGTCCGGCTGTTGAGTCAAGGGATCGCTTGTCTCTGGAGGACTCGGGTTTTGGGCACACAGAACCCCACAAAGGCGCTAAGCTGCAGCTTTTCAGCCTAACTCAGGCTGAGTGGTGCTCTTGAAAGCCATGTACTTTCCGGGTAAGGACCTGGCACTCTTGCCTTTTGTTTTTTACAGTTTTCTTTTTGGTGGTACCAGGGCTCAAACTCAGGACCTTGTTCTTCCCAGGCAGGCACAGTCCCACTGAGCTATATCCCTGGCCTTGCCAGGGTGGACTAAGTCCTCCTGCCTCAGCCTCCCAAGTGCAGGGATGACACACGTGCCACCGTGCATGGCTACCTTTTGTTCTAAGCACGTTCGACTAGTACACTTGACTTATTTTCTACCCTCTGTCGGGACCCAAGACAGTAGCAAGTTGGGTGCGTCCCAAAGAACCCAGCCTGATCTGGGGCTGCACACATAGCACAGGGCAGGTAAGGTCAAGGGCAAAACGTGAGGATCCATTTTGGGCAAACAGATCAGAAGCCTGGGGTCCTGCCCTGCCGAGGGCTTTCCTGGCCTGCTGGTGTTCAGCAGGACCTTCCCGGGGAGGCTCGGCAAGGTCAAGAGCGAGCGAAGGCCCTTCGCACCTGAGACCTGGGTGGGCAGCCGGCCGAGGTGCTGTGCCGACCAGGCCGCGCCCCCGCCCCTGCTCCTGGCTTCGGTGCCCAAAGCCCAGACTTCACCAAGCCGGACTGGCCTGGCAAGGACACGTGTAATGCTTAATGCTTCAGGCACTGATGACATCGCATGGGACACCAGGCGGCCAGCGTCCTCTGACACCTGGACAGTGGGGCCACCACCCACAGTCCATTTTTAGGTTCTGAAACTGGAGGCTGCAACCCTGGCTGTAGTTCCATCCAGTTCTCAGACAAGACCCAACTGGAATGACCACGTTAGGGCCCCATTCCAGGCCCGGCTGCTCTGGAGCCGCCCTGGCCTTGACCCCTCACTGCGAGAAGCTGCTGTGTAGCACGTACTCCCGGTTGTAAGGCCGACTTCCGTGGACAAGCACCAAGGGCAGCTCCGCCCACCTGGGCCACCACAGGACTGCAGCCACGGACATGCAAAGTTAGCCAGAGTGCTGTGATCCCAGCCCTCTGGGAGGCTGAGGCAGGAGGGAGCCCAGCCCAGGGAAGCACTGGACCACTGAGCTATTTCCTTTTACAAAAATGGTAAAAGCTTAGTCCCACTGTGGAGGTTAATTTTTTGAGACAAGGTCTCGCTTTGTAGCCCAGGCAAGCCTTGAACTCAGCAATCCTCCTGTCTCTGCCTCCCGAGTGCTGGGATGACAGGCGTGAGCCACCACGCCCGGCACTGTGTTGTGTGGTATTCATCGCTGGTGGGCGTGAGTCACCACACCCAGCATTGTATGTGGTTAGCGGGATTGAACTCAGGACCTTGCATTTGCAAGGCAGGCGCCAAAACCACTGAGCTACATCTCCACCTCTGTAGGTTAATTTTAACCAATGCCACGAAGGCTGCTCTATTAGGACCCTAAATTCACCTCAGAAAACTACATGTCTAAGTACATCAGAGCGTTCAATAAAACTTCAGCGACACTGAAGATGTATCATCAGTATGAAAACCATTACCATTCCTGCGACAATTATAAATGCTCTGTAAGTGCATTCTAAATTAGCACTGTGAGCTTAGTGTGGAGGAGCAGCCTATGATTGCAGCTGCTTGAGAGGCTGAGACAGGAGGATCTCAAGTTTGAGGCCAGCTCCAGCAACTTAATAAGATCTTGTCACAAAGTACAGGGTGTATCATAACATGTATATAAAATGTACCTACAGTCAGTTTAAAAAGCAAAAAAATAAAGGATGAGGGTATAGCTCAGACCCCTCTGGTTCAGCCACTAATACTAAAGAGCCAATGCACGAATGAAGGCAGAAGATTCAGCCAAACACCAGGTTTTCAAGCCTAGCACTCAGGAAATAAAACTGTCCAAGTGCGAGAGCTACTTCCAACAGCAATATAATCAGTTTCTGGTAAGACTTAAAATGCAAATCAGGGATTATAAATCTATACTTTTATTAAGACAAAAACTGACAGTGTAGTATGAAGTTTACATTTAAAGAAAAATTTCACAGAAATCTAACACATGCCTAAAAAAGACTTTACAGTGTAGCTCAAGACAATGTCAAGAACTGCTGGATCTTGTGAATGAAGGCAGAGCATTTTGGGCATCTGTGTTAAGATTTCTTCTTTCTTTGCAAAATTTGTTTTGTGTTCTAAAGTGAACCACTGCTCCAATGTGAAAGTTCATGTCCTGAGACCAGGGCTTCTGAAAATGCGCAACCCTCACGCCGACTCAGTGACACTCGTGCCGACAGAGAGACAACTGCCCCTGCTGGATTCCGGATTCTGAGCTCAGAGCGCTGACAGCCCTGGTGCGCCCGCTGGGGCGGAGGGACGCGGGTCCGGCGGCTTCCTAACCGGAGAGGAGTCCTGTCTGGTTTAGGGTTAGCACCTCTGAGACAGGGGTTTCCCGTGTGTGTTCTCTGGGAAGACGTCCCACCTCGGCTGTCTGTCTCCGGAGCGGCTCTTTGGTAACCTGGGAGCCGGCTGGGTCCTGTGCGGACGACCCTGAGCCCCCGAAGAGACCGCTCGGCTTGGGGTTCCAGGCATTCACAGCGTCTAAACCAGTCTCTCAGTCCTCCTTTATGGTGTCAAGGACATTTTTTGAAAAGGTAAAATATTCTGAACGTGGAACCATATCATCAGCTTTTCTGTCAACTGTTTCACCGTTTCTCCAATTGGGCCCCGGATTTTCATCCAATTGATCCTACCCATCTCCCTCCCTGCCCAGCCCTCCCACCCCAAATAATACGCCAGTAAGAGCCAAAAACTACACACATGCTACGCTGTAAAAATGCGCTTAACACTATCGGGAAGAAGGCTGTGGGTTGCGGAGACGCGCCTTGAAGGTGGCAGTATCTGCTCGCCACGCCGCTCCTCTCCTGCAGTTCTGTCCTTCACGGAAGGCTCGCCGCCGCCTCAGCCTGCAGGACCGGGGCTGCGCAGGGCGCGGAAACGATACTGGCGCTTCAAAGGACATCTTCCCAAGCCACGGTGCGGCGGCAGGACAGCAGAGCCCTGGCCCTCCCTGGAGGCCCAGCCGGGTGCCGGGCCGCCCCGGGAGGCCTAGTTCTTGTCGTCTTTCTTGTCATCGTCCTCCGAGGGGTAGGAGTGCCACGTCAGCCGCTCCTCATAGAAGGAGATGACGACCTGCGGGCACTTGATGTTGGCCTCCTTGGCGGGGACGAGGTCGGCCTCGTCGGAGTTCTTCCTGCGGACAAAGCACAGAGGGCGTGAAGCCGCTGCTGAGCAGCGCGAGCCACCCAGGCCGTGCTGTGGAGTCCCCGCGCGGGAAGGCGAGGACGTGGTCCCCACAGCCAGGCGGTGCCTTCGTCACGCGGCGCCCAGGAGACGCTGCTCCGTCACGGATGCCCTCACAGATGGGTCTTGCTCGCCCTTGCGGAAGTAGGGCTTTCACGCAGGCTGGACTTGAGCTGCCTCTGGTCTGCCAATCTGTTTGAGCCAGGCTGCTGGCTCAGCCGTGCCCCAGCTCCCGAGGAAGCACAGAAAGGGAGCAAGCCAGCCCTGTCCACGCAGCGGAAGGTGAGACGATCCACCAGGAGCCACGTCACAGCCAGTGGCCGCGCCTGGGCAGTCCTGGCCTGTGCTAGGGCTTTTTAAAAATTTCTATTTTACTTTTTTTTTTTTTTTTTGAGACAGGGTCTCGCTTTGTAATTCAGGCTGGCCCCAAGCTCACTAGGGAGCCCGGGCAAGCCTGGAACTCGGCAATCCTCCTGCCTCTGCCTCCCGAGTGCTGGGATGACAGGCGTGAGCCACCACGCCTGTGGTATGTGGTTACCGGGGATCGAACTCAGGACCTCATGCTTGACAGGCAGATGCTAGACCCTCCGGGCTAGATCCCTAGATCCCTGCTTTTCAAACTTTTCAGATGGGGTATTACTATGTAGTTCAGCCTGGCCTGGAACTCACTATGCTCAGCTCCTGCCTCAGCCTCTGAGCACTGGGACGTGCCACACCGTGCTCGGCCTCTGTGTAGGGCTCAATGCCAACTTAGAGCTTTCTTCCTTATTCCCCGCTGCCTGATGTGCTGACACACAACCTCCAATGTCTGGAGATGGGGCTTGAACACGGGGAGGCAGGGACAGGGTGATGTTAAGTCACTGTGTTAAATTATTTCTTCCTGGGGGGTGAGGGGCTCAAATGCTGGCTCCAATACAGGAGGGCAAGTGCTTTAGGCCGGGCTATATCCCTGCCCTTTTCAAGGAGTCCAGGCTGGCCTTCCACCTCCCACCTCAGCTGCTTAAGCAGGTGGGATTACGGGCAAGGGTCACGGCCCCAAGATTTAAAATGTTCTCAAAATCAGAAAACCTCACACACATTCTGAGAGAACTAGAGGTCAAGTATCATCTCCTGGTCACCAAGTGTCCTGAGCGGAGACGTGGAACAGGGTGGGTGTCAGATACCTAACAGGCTCCCCGACAGGACAGAAGCCACAGGAGCCTGAAGCGCACGGACTGCCAGAGCCCAGGAAGAGACCGGCAGCGTCTCCGCAGCACAGACAGCAGGAGCGTAGGCGCGATGGGAGGGAAGCAGGGCGGGTCTGAGGCAGGCCGCCCCATGGAGGCCCGACCGTGCCCGGGAAGCTACTCCGCAGGCTGGGTGTGGGTGTTGGTGGGTGGCGTCTACGTGCAACAACCCCTGACATTTTCTACAACGTCACTTCATTACATACGAATAAATACTACTTTCAGAAATGGACAGGTAGATCTACCCTCCAGGAAAAACCAGTTAAAAAATATTTCTGGGCCAGGGATTTAGCACGGGGCTAGCAGGCACAAGGTCCTGAGCTGAGTGCAATCTCCATACGAGGTAACTGGAGAGTGAAGCGGGGGCCCCAGGGACGCCAGGCTGCGCTCTGCGCCTGAGCCGAGCCCGCTCCGGAGACACCTGCTTCCGCACTGAGCTACAGTCCACCCTTTATTTTTGTTCTCAAGGTCTCCCTACATCACCAAGCTACCAAGTTGGGCTCAAATGTGTGAACCTGCTGCCCTAGACCTCCAGGATGCTGAGATTAAAGGCATGTGCCACTGTGCCTGGCAGTTACTTTTTAAAGTAAATTTGGTTTATAGTTAACACCTAATCTTTTTCTTATTTTTGTCTTTTGAGATAGGGCTTTGCTATGTAGTTCAGGCTGGTCTTGAACTCCCAGCAGTGCTCCTGCCTCAGCCTCCCATGTGCTTGGATTACAGTGCGTGCCACATCCAGATGCTGAAGTGCGTGCCACATCCAGATGTTGATAACTGATCTTCACAGACACCAAAGGAAGGGGTGCAATCATACATAATATGGAGCTAATAGCAGCATTCAGACTGGTCACTTGCACAGAAAAGCACGTTCCAGCTGTACCAATTATGAACTCCTCCAGTCTTTTCCCCACATCCAGCCCTTTCAAAGTGACCCTGTCTCAAATACAGACTAGCACTAGGCCAGCTGCCAGGGGGCTGGACGCAGTGTGCAAGGCTGGCCAAGGCATCCGGCTGTGCTCTCAGCACCCCAGGGCCGAGGCAGGGAGAATGCCAAGCTCGAGCCCAGCTTGGACAACTTAAGAGACCCTGTCTCAAAAAGCTGTGTGTGGGGTGGGGGCCCAAAGGGTACTGAGGAAAGGAAAAGCGAATGAGTGACACAGGCCTGCGATGGGGGCGAGGTCAGGCCTCTCCGGCCATCTTTCTTCAGCTACGGGGTCAGACCAGGCCTTCACGTGTGTTAGGCCAGCACTTCAGTGCTGAGCTACAGGGTTTGGGCTCAAACCTGCCATCCTCTTGCCACAGGGCAAGCAGGCCCCGGCTTCCAAGAGATAACTAGGACTTTCAGAGCCCCTCAATGGAAGGACAGAGCCTCAGGCTCCAACCATTCTGCCTGACTCTCACTGACAACCTTCCGAGCGTGTGGTAAGGCAGCCTGATCCAGGATGGAGGGGAAAAGCAGGCACAAGTACTTAACCAGGGAGAAGAAGGGAGGAAGGCTTCCTTTTGGGCACAGGCTGAGAAGTCGGGCTGTTTTGTAGGCAGGTGCTACAGTGATGTTTTGGTCACTAAGAAAGCACATGTATGATGGTGGGCCTAGAATTATACCTGAGCTTAAACCCCAACCACTCAGTGATCCGGTGGCACAACACTGCTCAGGGGCCTGGCGATGCCGTTCTAAGTGAACCTGCCATGCCCCCACGCACACATATCACAGCACAGCAAGAGTGTGTTTAGCACCTAATACTTGATGATAACACTGCTGGGCTGCACATTCCTTTCACTTTTGGGACAAACTTCCTTTTTTTTTTTTTTGAGCCAGGGTCTCCCAATGTAGTCTAGGCTGGACTGAGGCTGGCCTTGAACTCATGGCAGGCCTCCTACCTCAGCCTCCTGAGAGTTGCTGGCATTATAGGGATGCACTACCACACTCAGCTAATAATGTGTCCTCAGGACATCGCCCTGTAACGAAGCCACGCACGCCTGTATTACTAGTACCAGTGTTTATATTTGTACTGGGCAAAAAGCTGGCTTACAAGAGCCTCAATAAAAGGGCCTTGCTGACCCCTGCTGGCCGATCCTGGAATTGCAGAATCTACAAGAACACATTCTCTCCTGACTGAAACTTTTACACAATTTCTGATCCTGAGCTGGTGGGATCTTTAAGAAGAGGAGGTCGAGACACATTTCATGTTTTTGTTCACTTACAAAACTGAAATATGATTACATCTCATAGCCTCTCCACTCTATATATAGATTTTTTCCCCCCACCTCAACAACCCTCCCAAACAAACCCAATGACAACAAAAACCCCAAAGAAAAGAGCAAAGCTCTCCCTACCTGTAACTCATGAGTTCAGGCTGGCAGCCAGGCAAGGGTCACTAGCAAGGACTATGCATCCTAGAGCTCACACTGGCACATGGCACTCTGAAGGTCCAGCTCTCTCCTCTGCCTGGAACAGAGGAGTAGAAGGGAGGCAGCACACCAGACTCACCATTTCATGAGGAACATGAGCTCTCCGCTGGAGTCCGTGGCACCAATAATTCGCTCTGGCTCCAAACCTCGGGCAAAGCCTCGTGGCTTCTCCGACTGTGAAAACCAGAGAGGGAACAATTACATGTCGACGCAACTGTGATCCTGGACGAAGCCACATGTGTTTGATTCCTGTAATCAAACTCTTCTTCCAACACACGTCCCTACGGAACGGTGTGCCGAGCGCTTCAGGGCCCCCGGTGTGACGGGACCGCGCCCCCCCAGCCCCCCGCTATGCCTGCCCCTCTCCGCGAGCCAGCACTGCGCGTGAGCCCCAAGCCGCCGCCTCACCTCTTCCTTCTTCTTCTTTGGTTTGCTCTCCTCGCCCTTGTCCTCGGAGTCCGAGTCAGCCTTGCGCTTGCCGCCCTCGGACTTGTCCGTCTCGTGTGCTGTTCTCTGTGACTGCAGGAACTCTGCGATGAGGTCGGGGCAGTCCAGGTTCTCCTCGGGCTCCCACGTGTTGTCCTCACTGAAAGCAGAGGGCACAGCAGTTCCCACTTCCTGCCAGGACCGAGGTGGCAGGAGGCGGAAGCGAGCTCCCGCAGCAGAGCTGTCCTGGCGCGCATGTGCTCGCGCGCGGGGGCTGTCAGTCCACTCCGAGCTGAGACTCGGCCCTGCCCACAAGGCGGCTCCCCGCGCACAGCCCCTCAGAAGCGGCATCCTGCTCTGGGCCGCGGCCGCCCTCCCGCCCTGCCCTCCGGCGCGGCGCGCGGCACTCACTCCGAGAAGCCCTTCCACTTGAGCAGGTACTCCACTTTGCCCTTCACCACCCGGCGGTCCAGCACCTTCTCCACCACGTACTCCTCCTCCTCCTCCTCCAGCACCTCCTCCACTTTCTTCTTGTTCTGCTTCTTCCCCATGGTGCCCGCCAGCTTTCTGGTGTGAAGGTGACGCTGCTGGAGTGAGAAGGCAGTAACAGACGTCGGGACACACGTACTGTGCGGGTGACTCGGGTAAGTACACGGACGGTAACACCGCCAGGGACACCCAGGGGCCCCGATACTGCACGCTGCTTGCAGGAAGTGCTGTGCCCGCTCAGCCCCGCTGCGGGCCCGGACTCCCCTCACAGCGCGCCATCTTTATCCCACAGACCCTCCACCTGGGGCTCTGAGCAGAGCCCCTGATGGCCCTTTCCCATCGAGCACAGTGCCTAAAATACTAGATCAAGTAGAAGTGGGGCACGATGGCACGCCAAGTGCAGGCACGCAACTCTAGCACGCAGGCGGACCCCGAGGACGGCCTGGGCCACACAGTGGGACCTCGTCTCAAAACCACCGACCACAATGCTGCTGCGATACCTGCATTCACTTGGCCCCTGCTCTCTCCTGTTCACTGAATATTTCCCTTTACTTCACAGTGCTGGATTTTACTGGGGGAAACACGAAGACTGAACCTAGGGCCTTACACTAAACTACACAGCCAGCCTTTTAATTTTTTGAGGTAGGGTCTCACTAAGTCACCAAGTTGTCAGGCTGGGCTCAAACCTGCCGGCTTCCCAGTGCTAGGATTCCAGAGGTACAATACACTTGGCTTAATTTGCCTTCTCATGTATACCATACATAATACGATGTTTTAAACACTTCTGAAAAGTTCCCTTATTCTTCAGTCTTTCCTGAACACTACCAAAAATTACATTTCATTAAGTATTTATATTATGTAAGCTTATAATTTAAAAATTGTATTTATTTCATTTACTTTGAAGGCTGAGTAATACTCCTAAAAAAGCCAGAATGACTACAAGTTTCTTTAAACTGAAGCAAGGTGGTAATTTGGAAAAACAAAAATAGCTATCCGGCCGGAGATTTAGCTCAGTAGTTCCAGCTCCTGCCTAGCAAGTCCAAGGTC
Source organism: Thryonomys swinderianus (assembly GCA_004025085.1). Taxonomy (NCBI): domain Eukaryota; kingdom Metazoa; phylum Chordata; class Mammalia; order Rodentia; family Thryonomyidae; genus Thryonomys; species Thryonomys swinderianus. Next base: position 25,236 of record PVIC010019003.1, read on the forward strand.
CCCAGTTCGATCCCTGGTAACCACATACAATAATACCAGGCATGGTGACTCATGCCGACCAGCCATCAGTACCATGTAATCCCAGCATTTGGGAGGCAGAGACAGGAGACTGCTGTGAGTTCCAGGCTTGCCTGGGCTACATAGTGAGCTCAGGCCAACTTGAACTACAAAGTGAGACCCTATCCTGGGGGGGGGGGAGTAGCTATCACAAGAAGGAACTCTGTGCGTTTATTTAATCTTACTGGTAGAAGGATAGAACCTGAGTTACTACATCCCCAACCCTTTTTATTTTGGGACAGGGTCTTGCTCTGTTGCCTAGAATGCCTCTGAACTTGTAATCCTCCTGTCCCACCCACCCAGGTAGCTGAGATCATAGACAGGAGGGCTTTGAGTTGGGTAAGACACACGCCTGTGAGCTCAGCACTGGGCAGACTGAGGCAGAAGGATCACATGTTCATGCTTGCCTGGGTAATTTGGTGAGTCACTTGTCTCAAAATAAAAAATAAGGGCTAGGGATTTAGCTCAGTGGTGCTGGTGTCTGCCTTGGAAGCACCAGGTCCCAAATCCGATCCCAAGTAACCATATACCACAATACCAGGTGTGGTGACTCATGCCCACCAGCAGTAAATAGCACACACCACAGTGCCAAGTATGGTGGCTCATGTCTGTAATCCCAGCACTCAGGAGGCAGAGGCAGGAGGATTGCCATGAGTTTAAGGTTTGCCTGGGCTACACAGTGAGCTCAGGGCCAGCCTGAACTACAAAGCGAGACTGTCTCAAAAATCAATCAAATCAATCAATAAAAAGCTGGAGTTGCAGATCAGTGTCAAGGTCCTGGGCTCAATCCTCAATACTGCCCTCACAAAAATTTAATAATTCGAACTCCCCGTGAACCTACTGATCTTTAGTCTTTTCACCCAACTAACTTCTAGTTAAAGCATTACGGTCACCAATTTGTGTCAGTAGATGGCGCTCTATGATATCAATAATACAAAAGGCACACCTAGTTAAAAGGAATGGAAAGCAGCTAACTCTGCTCACTAGCTGAGAAAATGCCAACCTGGGTCTGACCTGGTAACTGCTAGCACCCCGGAAAAGGGTGTCAGCATAAGTACAAACTCTACCTAGGCCCAAAAGAAACAGAGAGAAAGAAGGATGATGCGAATGGAATAAAGGGGATAAAGAAATTCTCCTAAAAACTTTCCAAAAAAAAAGCCAGCCATGGTAGTGCAGACCCAGTTTGGTAGTCTGAGTCCAGCCTGGGCAATCTGTGAGATCCTGTCTTGAAAGAGAAAGGACTGGGGAGGGAGCACAGAGGGAAGGCCCTGGGCTCCACTCCCAGTACCACAGTCAGTCATGTTTCCTTGTGTCAGGTCCTATCCTGAGGGTGTTATTGCTCACAAGAATCTAAGAGTTACTGTACTAGTAGGCCAGGGATTTAGCTCAGTGGTTCTAGTGCCTGTCTAGTAAGTGCAAGGTCCTAAGTTCGATCCCGGTAACCACATACAACAATACTGGATGTGGTGACTCATGCCCACCAGCAATCAGTACCACATACCACAGTGCCAGGTGTGGTGGCTCATACATGTAATCTAGCTCAGGGCCAACCTGAACAACAAAGTGAGACCTTGTCTCAAAAAGAAAAAGAAGAATAACTATCCTTGGGCACAGTGGCACCCATCTGTGATTCCTGCTACTAGGAAGTAAAACAGGAAGATCCCAAGTTCAAGGAATCCTGTCTCACATTAAAAAGGCCTGGCGATGTAGCTCAGTGATAGAGGTGTGACCTCCAGAATGGGGGTGAAAAGAATGGATGATTACAAGGGACAGCTGAACAACAACCACTGATGTGCTTCAACTCATGATCAGTCAGCATTATTCAATCTAGATATTGCACAGCAACAAGAATCAGAAGAGCACAATGCTTGAAGGATCCACAGCATTTCTTTCAAGAGAGCAAAGCTAAGAAAACCAGAGAGATGCTCATGATTTCTGTGTGGTTACCCAAAGCAAGTCCTGCCTTAACCAAATACGAAGATAGAAAGCAAAACAAAAATGCCATGACACAAAGCCCAAGCCTCACTTCTTTCCTCTCTCTGATCTCTCAGAACAACTTTATGCACAAAGGCCACCATATGTATTTACAACTCAGTTTTCATTGTGAGACAGGCAGCAGTGCCCATGGTACCAGTGCAACTGTTGTGTGGATCCATGATTTTTTTTTTTTTTGCTTTTTGGACACAGGGTCTCGCTTTGTAGTTCAGGCTGCATGATATTTTTTTTTGAGACAGGGTCTCCCTTTGTAATTCAGGCTGGCTCTGAGCTCACTATGTAGCCCAGGCAAGCTTTGAACCCACAGCAATCCTCCTGCCTCTGCCTCCCAAGTGCTGGGATTACAGGTGGGAGCCACCAGTATTTTTTTTTTTGAGACAGGGTCTCGCTTTGTAGTTCAGGCTGGCCCTGAGCTCACTATGTAGCCCAGGCAAGCCTTGAACTCAGCAATCCTCCTGCCTCTGCCTCCCGAGTGCTGGGATTACAGGCGTGAGCCAGCCACCAGTATTTTTGTATGTGATTACCGAGGATTGAACTCAGGACCTTGCCGCTTGATAGGCAGGCACTGAAATCACTGAGCTAAATCTCCGTCCCATGAATGCATTTTTTTTTTTTTTTTTTTTTTTGCTTTTTGAGACAGGGTCTCGCTTTGTAGTTCAGGCTGGCCCTGAGCTCACGATGGTGCCCAGGCAAGCCGCCGCGAACTCAGCAATCCTCCTGTCTCTGCCTCCCCAGTGCTGGGATGACAGGCGAGAGCCACCTCGTCTGGCACTGTGGTATGCGGTGTTGATTGTTGGTGGGCGTGTCTCCATGCCCAGCATTATATATGGTTACCGGGGATCCAACTCAGGACCTTGAGCTTGCGAGGCAGGCGCCGGAACCACTGAGCTAACCCTCTGGCCCCGGCTGAAGGAATTCTTAAGGTGAAATCAAAATGATTGGGGTGGGGTGTAGCTGACACTTGCCTACCATGTATGGTGATGATCCTGGGGGACACAGCACAAACTTGAGAGCCACACTAAAATTAAGACTACACTGCACCATGATCAAAACATCACACTGTGCCCTGACAGCTATGTGTTAATGAGAGCAAAGTGAGGGCTGGAGATTTGGCTTGGTGTGGAAATCTAGCTCACTTGCAAGTACTGAGGCTCCCCAGCACTAGGAAGTAAAGAAAGGGGAGGGCAGAGAAGCGAGCCTGGTGTAGTGGGACAGGCCTGCAATCCCAGCATGTGGGGGGGGGGGGTCGGGTCAAAACAGTAGGGTTTCAAGTTCAAGTCCAACCTGGTAAGTTTATTTATTTTTAAAAATTTTTTTGGTGGTACCAGGGACTGAACTTGAGCCCCTGTGCTTGCAAGGTAGGCAAGTGACACTGAGCTAGATCCCCAGCCTCCAACCTCTAATTTAGTGAGACTTGACTCAAAATCATAAAATAAGGTAGAGAGGTATGTAGGTCAGTACAAAGGCCCTGGGTTCAACTTTGTTATTGGGAAAAAAGGTAAAATTCTATGTTTGAGAAAAATAATGACTACTTTGAATTAAAAGCAGAAACTGCTTCACAGCTAAGAAAACTCAATTACTGGGCCAGGGAGTTAGCTCAAGTGGTACCGTGCCTACCTTGGAAGCACAAGGGCCAGAGTTCAATCCCCGGTACTGCCAAAAAAAAAAAAAAAAAAAAAAGAAAACTCGATTATTGACACTCCCAAGTACTATAGTTCTCTTAGGCCTTTGAGGTGCTATTACTAAAGAAGGCCCAATTTCACAGACAAATCAGGTCGCCCCTTTCTGGCCACTGAATCACAGGCCAGAAAGAGTCAATACAAGTCACACAATTCAAATAATGACAGGATCTAAATTTTGGTCTTATCTATATAACTTTTCCCATTAATCTTGGAAAGGCTATTCAATTTTTCAACAAAAACTGCTATTGGGAAGTATCCTTATTATTCACCTTTATACAAAGGGTACTGAAAAGTTTCTCTTTTTTGGATGGTACTAGAGATTGAATCCAACTCTTAGCACTAAGCTACAATGCCAGCCCTTCTTTAACATATTGATTTTTCTACATCTCATCCCTTTAAACAAATTTGTTTTTGAATTTTGAGACAGGGCCAGGTATGGTGGTCAGTCCGGTAACTGCAGCATCAGGAGATTCTGGGAGGATTAGCAGTTTGAAGCCAGACTGGGCAACATGTTGAATTCATGGCTAGCCTAAAATACATGGGGAGAAACTCTGTCTCAAAAAACACACAGAGCCAGAGATGTAGCTCAGTGGTTCTAGTGTCTGCCTTGCAAGCACAAGGTTCCCAGTTTGATACCCATTACCACATACTACAATGCCAGGCGTGGTGGCTCGCACCTGTAATCCCAGCACTCAGGAGGCAGAAGCAGGAGGACTGCTGAATTCCAGGCTTGCCTGTGGGGTACACAGTGAGCTCAGAGCCAGTCTGAACTCTAACTCGAGACCCTGTCTCAAAAATAAAAAATAAAGAAACACAAACAGAATTTGAGACAGGGTGTGGCTTAATTTGCCCAGCTGAGATACTGTGATTTTCCTGTCTCAGCCTCACAGAGCGCTGTGATTACTGGCCTGTGCCTCCTTTCTCCTTCATTTGAAAGGTAGGAAGATGGTAATTCAAACAGGCAGCTTTGGTATGGACATTCATCATCCCTAATGTGGCTCCGGGAAGCACCTGTAGGAGTTCCGAATCTGACAGGGTCACAGTAGAATGTGCAGTGGAAATCAAGGGATCCCTGGTTACCTTTTTTTTTTTTTTTTTGTTTTTTGGAGACAAGGTCTCGCTTTGTAGTTCAGGCTGGCCCTGAGCTCACTATGGAGCCCAGGCAAGCCGCCGCGAACTCAGCAATCCTCCTGTCTCTGCCTCCCGAGTGCTGGGATTACAGGTGTGAGCCACCACGCCCAGCATTATATGTGGTAACTGGGGATCGAACTCAGGTCCTTGCGCTTGCGAGGCAGGCGCCGGAACCACTGAGCTAACCCTCCGGCCCACTGGTTACCTTTTTTATTTTGAGAGAAGTCTCAGTAAATTGCCCAAACCGGACATGAATTTGCAATCCTCCTGCGCCAGTCCTGGGACTAGAGGTATGCAGACACCACCAAGGGTTCAGATTTTTCAAAAAACATTCAGGGTGGGGCTGGAGGGTTAGCTCAGTGGTTCCAGCGCCTGCCTTGCAAGCGCAAGGTCCTGAGTTCGATCCCCGGTAACCACATATAATGCTGGGCATGGAGACCCGCCCACCAACAATCAACACCACATACCACAATGCCAGATGTGGTGGCTCACGCCTGTCATCCCAGCACTCAGGAGGCAGAGACAGGAGGGGAAGGTGGATATGATAATGATGTTGTAAGTAAACCTGGTGTCATGCCACACACTTGTAGTCCCAATACTAGGAAGGCAGAGGCAGTGGGTGGAGAGTTCAAGGCCAGTCTGAGCTACACAGTCAATGCTGTCTCAAAAAACCAAGTTATGGGCCGGAGGATTAGCTCAGTGTTTCCGGCGCCTGCCTCGCAAGCGCAAGGTCCTGAGTTCGATCCCCGGTGACCACATATAATGCTGGGTGTGGAGACACGCCCACCAACAATCAACACCGCATACCACAATGCCGGACGTGGTGGCTCACGCCTGTAATCCCAGCACTCGGGAGGCAGAGACAGGAGGATTGCTGAGTTCGCAGCGGCTTGCCTGGGCAC
>PVIC010019004.1:0-30991 GCA_004025085.1 Thryonomys swinderianus
CTTCTAAAGCAATTAGATCTGATAACAAAACAAACAGAAAAGTTTAAAAAATTCACTAGGCAAATTTGTAGCCATTTGAATTTATTCTACATAGGCATTAGTTCAGATGAAAGTGAAACTGATTATTTCTGTCTAACACTGATTTGAGTATTTTATTAATTCATTAGTCATATGAGAAGAAACCTTAGTGTCTCACACACACAACTTTGGAAAGTAAAGATTATAAGACCATTGTATATTTAATGCATGTTATAGCTTGTACTTAGACCCCCTCCTCTCTCAAGCATCATAGAATCAAAATGGCTGGGTCTAGGGTGTGATATCTAGATTAGTCCCCTGTTGGATTAGCATATTCTGGGTGTGGCTGAATGTATTTTTATGGAAGAGGGAAGCCCCACCTTGAGCATGGGTAGCACCAAGCTCATAGCCTGGGACAGAAAGAAACCAGGATGCTATCTGCCTACCCTTCCATGGACTGTTTCTCCTCAGCCATGTTCCTCTGCCATGGTGTCCTGCCCTGCAGCTAGCAGACTACTGAAACCTCTATAAAATGAGAGCTAAAGTAAACCTTTCTTTCTTTAAGTTGTGGGTGTTGGTATTTTTTTTTTTACATTCTTTACATTTGGGAATGTAAAGAAACTATGAGAATGCCTGATGGACACCAATCATCTCTGCCACCAGCCTTGCCAAACAAGCATCATCTCTGACTTGGACTTGTGCACCAGTTCCCCAGATAATCATTTGCTCCCATGCTTGGTATAGTGTAGTTTGGGGCCATATATTAATTCAGAGAGGTGTTTTGTTTTGTTTTCAAAAAAGCTTATTTCTACACTTGATCTTAGCCAAAAGGCCGAGAAGCGATCAAAAAAGCTTATTTCTGATCCTGTTACTTCAATGCCTGAATTCTTCTAATGGCTTCCCAAAGCACCTAAGAGTGAAACTAAACTCCTTTACTCTGGCCTGTTCTGGCTTCCTTTCCAACTCATCTTGAATTGCTTGTTTTTTCTACTCCAAATACACTGGCTTACTTCCTGTTTCTCTGTCCAGCCAAGCCGTTTCTTACTGTTAGTCCATGCAATTGTTGCTCTATCTTTGTCTTTCTTTATTCTTCCTGTTGTTCATCTGGTTTTCATGCCTCATTCCTCTTACTTTAAAAGTGAAATCAAAATCTTAAAGAAGCCTATCTCCTTACACTATGTAAAGTAATTTCCTCCCTTCAATCAGATAATTTTCTTGTAATTCCATTGTTAGAAATGCTGCAATGTGAAATTTTCTTAGTTTGCCTGTCTCCCCCCATTAGAATATAAACTTCATGGGGATAAGCACCTCTTCTCTCACATTCACAGCCATATCCTCATGTCTAAAATATTCTTGGTTTATGTTAGCTACTACTAGATATTACTGAACATAAGAAAGAATCATAAGATCACTTTGAGTAAAATGAATATTTATTGTAAGCAATATTAGAGCTAATTGAAGCTCATTCTGACTGCCTATGGTACTACTCTAGATTGCTGATACATAAATATATTAAATTTAGATCATTGGCATTTTTTGATTTTAACTTAGTATATAGGCCAGTTGATGTGTTTTGGTGGTACTTCCCATGTATTTTAATAAACCTATTTTTTGTATGCTAGATCTGAATCTGTGGTGCAAACATGAAAAATTTTATCCCAGAAGTAGATTCTTCCTAGATTTCTGCCTATTAAAACAAGTGGAATGGAGGGGTCAGATTGTTAGAAGACCACATATGCATAAAAGAATGCACTAATATATTAACATATATTTTTCAAAAATTTTTATGGTTTTTTGCTGGGTGTGGTGGCTCATGCCTGTAATCCCAGCACTCGGGAGGCAGAGACAGGAGGATTGCTGAGTTCAAGGCTTGCCTGGGCTACATAGTGAGCTCAGGGCCAGCCTGAACTACAAAGCGAGACCCTGTTGCAAAAAAAAAAAAAATTGTTATGGTTTTCAGTCTAAAGTATCCCCCCCAAAGCCTCTGGAAGATGATAGGGCCATGGGGATGCTATCTTCAACAATGGGTTCATCCATTGGTGAGTTCAGTAGCTCAATGTGCTATTAAGGGGTGGGACCTGGTTGTAAGTAGATCACATAAGGGAACCTAAAAGAATATTTTCTTGTCCCTGTTTTCTTCTCTCTCCAGTTTTTTGCTGCCATATTATGAGCAGCTGTCCTCCGGTGGGCCTTTCTACTTCTGCCTTGAAACAGCCAACTCTAGACTGAATCCACTGGAAACTGTGAGCCAAATAAACCTCTTTTTCTTTGACTTGCAGGTGTTAGGTATCTTATCCCAGCAACAACACGGAAGTGTTATATTCATATTAATGAGATGATATATGCATGTGTGTATATATATTTGGATAACTTATGTATGTATATACATAAATAACTGAGTTATTAGAATTGCATACAATAGAAATATTTTTGTGTATGTAATGGGGTAATGTAGGCATGTATATAGTACATATGTGTATAAATATTCATGCAACATTACCCAATTTCCAATCATAATTAGGTACATGTGTAACTTCTATAAAATATAATGTGAAATGTTTACCTAAGGAAAAATATACCCTATTTAACTCTGATTCCTTCTGTGGAAGTTATATAGTCAATTATTGTTTGTGAATATGGTATTTTCAAAATTGATGTTATGGAAAGTGCTGTTTGTGTTGTTAGAAAAGAAAAGTATGGTGGGATTTGCAGAATTAAGAAATAGGTTGACGGCGAAGTTTAATTCATTTTCAAAAGTGTTTTCTTGTCTCTCACATGGGCCGTGAAGAAGATAGCACTTTATAGAACAAAATTGTGCACAGCCCAGTTCTTTGGTCTTCCATGCTATTTTAGGTATGTGTTGTTTTTTATTCAGATGATTCCCCAATGTGGCTGCCTGTGAGAGGAAAGAATCAACAGGGTCTTTTGGTAACCATGGAAGCCACTAGCTCTTAAATGAGTTATTTTTAGGTTGCTTCACTGAATAAATTTCTCTTACTTTGTAAGAGGAAAATAATGTAATATGATCTTTACAATTTGAGGCCCTAGCTATGGAAACAAGAAACGGGTGTTGAGAGAGGAAGATTTTCTATTGCTGTATGTTAATGATGATCTAAATCCCAGTCCAAATGAGACTTGAGAAACTGCACTAATGAGTAGGCACTTATCAGAAATATGAGAAACCCATCAAATGGCTCTCGATGGGCCTTCAGATTTTAGAATCTAAGTTCTATCATGCTTTACATCTGGATTTTTTTCCTCTATTAGTCATAGGCTCAAAAGGAACCCTCAAGTAAATCTTGATAGTACTGTAGTTGAGGACACTATGCAAAGAGTTGGTGACATGTGTATAGGTTGTTTAATTCTGGCTTTGGTCTCTCAAGCTCAGTTTAGGAGGAGAAAGAAAAAAAATGGCCCGGATGAGCTAGGATTTGCAAACTATAAAGTCTTGTCTTGGTATTATTTAGAAAAGCTGCACTGATAGAAATTTATAAAAACACTAATTATGAATTCTCCCTTGACCAAGGGGAAGATTACATTTTGCTCCTGGAAATGCCTCTGTATTATTCATGTTGTTATTGTTATTTATAGAGTTTATGAAAGGACTCAGGGGTACATTCATGAACTTTGGAAGATGCATAGAAGAAGTAAGATACCGGATTCCTTTTTAATTAGGTCAGCCAAGTCTAGAAAGTGATTACATTCACAATATTTTTACTTTCACCTCAATAGTTATTTTTCTAAGAACCTAGAAAACATGGAATGTTAGATCTGTAAAGAACATTTTGTATAGCCCTCATTTTACATAAACAGGAGAAGCTTTGGAAAGCTAATGTGCAGAATTTCCCTTGACTTCAGATCCACTGATCATCCTGCCACACACCTGTGACCACACACCTGTGACCTTTCTGTCACATCAAGGGCTCATGTAACATTAAGTCTTTTCCAAATACAATGAAACCACAATTTAATGTTATGGTTGCCAGGGCCTTAAGTCATCAGACACTTACCCATGTCTCCTGCCTCATTTCTACTCTTCCTTTTCCTCTTCCACTATAATCAGTACACCAACCTTTTTCCCTTGCATGAACATAACAAGTTTCTGTCCATCCCAGCATGGTTATGCTCTCTGGTAACCCTGTTGGGAAGGCCAATCTGGAATGGCTGATTCTTACCCATGTGCAGCAGTTTTCTAAAAGGGCTGCCAAGACCCCCCCCCCCCCCACCTTGGGGTCCATGCCTAATGCAGCTTCCCCTTGACTCCTGGTAGATCAGTGAATGTGGTGCTGCCTCACTCATAAGTTGATGTTAGTAATCAGTTGACTTTGAGTTCATTAAAAGAGAAATTTGCTGATGCATCTCGTCTACTTGAGTGAGCCCTTTGAAAGATAGTGCAGTATTACCAAGGTACTCTTTCACTGACCCACTAGTAAGCAAATATCCCTGGTCCAGGAGAAGGGGACTACACAGCAAGGACTCAAGAGCCGTGTCTAGGTGCTGAAAATGGCCCCCAGGCAGCAACTAAGAAGAAAACAGGGCCCACAGTCCTATAGGTATTAGAAAAGGAGTTGTGTCAACAACCTGTAGGCTTTAAAGAGAACTCTGAGCCCCCAAAGGGATGAAAGCTGCAACCAGCACTTGATTTTGTCCTAGAGCCTAAGCATAAGATCCAGCTAATTCCAAATGAGATTCCTGACTCAAAGAACTCTGAGACAGTAAGTTTGTGTGTGTTTTGTTTTGTTAACTTATTGAGTTTGTGAATACATTTTAGGTAGAATTTATGTCTCCATTCATCATTGAGAATTTGCACCTGTACATGAAATATCTTGATTCTTATTTTTCCCACTCGTGGAACCTCCTCTCCCCATATACCTAAGCCTTGTTTCTGTTTTCTTCTTCTTATCTTCAATTTTTCCCTTCCTTTCTTTCCCTTCTCCTATTTTCCCATTCCAGTTCCCTTTCCTCATTGAACATTTTCCACCCATTTCATAATATTTCTCATACCTTTTGGTCTGCATTTACAGTTTCATTTTCTCATACTAGAGAAACAATTCAGTCTTTAGATGTGTGTGTGTTATTTACTTCACTTATAAGTATGGCCTTAATGTGCATCCATTTAGTTATAAATGACTCAAGTTTATCACTCTTTATGGCTGAGTGGCACTCCATTTTTTATATATATAAAAAATGACTTCTCTTTGTCCATTCACCTGTTTATAGACTTTGGGCTGTTTCCAAGATTTAGCTACTACAAACTGTGCTACTATAAACAAGGGTGCACATGTCACTGTGGTATGATTCTTTTAGTTCTTTTGGATACACGCTCAGCAGGGAAATGGCAGGGTCAAATGGGACCTCTAATTCTATGTTTTTTGTTTGAGGGATCTCCACACTGATTTCCTCAGTGGTTGAAGTTAGCATTTTAAAGTGCTGAGTTGTTACAATTTCTACCAGTAGTAGAAAGATAATATCTCGTTTTTCCTTTCTCAGTTCAAGTGTCTCCTCCTCCAGAAGCCTTCCTGAGCCTTCCAGTGTTTTGTGCTCTTCTGCACAAAATCATCCCCCTGATTAATTATCTTATTAGCACTTGGAATCTGAATGTACCATCTTGGCACTCCCTGGCACCTTACACACATAGTAGGAACTCAATAAACACTTTGTTGGATGAATCACTGAATCCAAATTAATGGGTTTTATCAACTGCCCCGTGATTAAATTGCTAAATTATTTCCTGGACCACCAGGTGGCAGATAATTTAGAGAGTAAAGTAAATAGAATAGAAGAAGCTTGGCCTAGTGACAGAATGTCAATTCTCTAATGACAGCACTGCCATCCAGATTTTGATCTAAAACCATCTGCCTTTATTTTTCTTAACCTGGTCAGTTGGACAGCACATCTGCCATTGCTGGTGCTTCTGTAGCCAAATTGTATGATTAACTCCTCTAAAACAGAAGCTTAGAAAAAGGATAGATTGATCCTATCATCATCATGGAATTTATGACAGCCACAGAGGATCATCTGTACCACTTCCATTCATGATTGGAGTTTTTTTCCTGCATAGTTTAACTTCTTGAGTGTAGATCTGGCTAATTTTTTATGCTATTAAACTATGATTTCCTATCTTGATATATTTGGAGCAGATGTTCAGATGCTTTGAGAGTGTGGACTATTGCAATGTGCCTATCATCATAAATTTGACAACCTGAGAAATACTCATTATTATACTATGAATCCAGATGTCTGAATACCTCACTGGCATCGAGCACTTTTTTGTACATGAGGGTTTTACCATAGACATAGGATTCCCTGGAGTGTAGGGGCCATAGTAACAGAGGCTTTGACTGTTTTATTTTCTTTTTTTATTGTACTTTTATTCCCTGGAATAGTGCTAAGTAAAGGGGCGCTCTATAGTGCTCACTAAATAACTTTGAAGAAATGAAGGTGTGAGTGGATAAAATTCTTAGCCATCATCAAGTCAGGAAAGATCTCTAGTTCTGTAAGGTGCTTCCTGTGAAAAATTGCCTTTTTCATTTGGAGAACAGAAACATTCAAGACCTACTCATCTGTCCTCTTCTGGGATGGAATGGGAAGCTACTTACTGCTTACATATCACCCTTTATTGAGCATCTGTCCTGTGGCTTCATTATATGCAGTATGGCACTGAGGACCCAAACAAAGGTGGATGGCATTCCTGTCCAAAAAAATTGTATAGTCTTACAATTCTACTCTCTTACCACCTGTTGTCCAGATTGTATTTACTATTAAAGAAGCAAAGGTCAAGAGTGTTTAGCTCAAGTGTAGAGCACTACTCTAGTGTGTTATTCAGGGCTGGGGCCTAGGAGTACTGAGGATGGTTTCAAAGAGTGCTTGAAATCATAAATTCATTGTTGTTATATCATTTTCTGGCTTTCACTGAGTTAAGGTAATGGCAGCTGCTGAATGGATAAACCTCAGTGGCTTAGCATAATAAAAATGTATTTCTCATTCATTTAATTTCTAAACTGGAGTTCCTGATAATTTGGCTATTCTGTCCAAAGCAGGGATTTAAGGGAACTTTGTGCCTTCTGTGTAACACAGCTGCTGTTTTCAGCTTCTACTGCTGTGGCTGAAGGGAGAGAAATAAAGAACTCCCGATCAGCCCAGCCAATCACGGAGCAGAGCTGAGCCACAAGAACACACCAACCTGCAGGCGACGTCACAGCCTAGGAAGTGTACACCTGACATGCATTTATGTTTACCAGAGTCCATCCAGAAGACTATTCCTATTTACCCAGCTAGAGAAATGTTAATAATTTATCTTTAAGATCAAGATTGCTTTTCAAGTTCTTTGCCTCAAGGAATTAGGCATTTTGAATGGATTTTTCAAGGAAAATACATGCTTATCATAGTAACAAACCAAAATAGTAAAGAAAATTGTCAGCTATTCTGTCAAAAACAAACAGTATAAAGTTCAGTGGATATAGGAAAAAAATACAGCAAAGGTATGCTCCAGGAGGAAAAAGAAGCGGGTTTGATATCTAGCTGACAAGGCAATCAAACTGATTCTCTAGTATTGAGGACATTCCCTGAGAACTCTTACATTCACTTCATAATCTGTGTAAAGGGATAAAGAGCCAAAGACAAGAGTCATTCTTCTGTTTTCCTGTTATTTATTATACTGTTGACTTCTAACAGGTACTTACATTCTCTAGCTCTCAGCACATTCATAAAAAATGGGAATCAAACAGATGCTATGTTTGTTATTTACTTATATAGAAAAGACCATACAGTAATGGCTGTTGGACCTGTGGTAAAGTGAAGATTGCAGTGTAGGTGGGAGGTGCTATCTTTCTCCTCCTCCTCACCATCACTCTAAGGATCACACAAGAGAATGAAAAATTAGAAGGCAAAGTAGGGATGTTCAGTGTGGCACCAGCTGCTTGTTCCTCCTCTGTGACCTCAAAGTCATGCCAGCATCATTCACGCCTACCCTAGATAGACCTTGACTCACAAGCTTTTCCACAGTTTGAACTCTGACTCCATGGGCTGCTCTAGGCTGTGTATGGGCTTTGCCTGCCTGCTTTCATTTGATCCTCTCTCTCAACTGTAGGGTGCAGATTCTATAACCTATCTGCTCTGTTCACAGTGGGGAAGCTGGTCACTTAAGGCCACAGAGGTCCACACAGCTTCCATTCTGGGCCTCCTTCTTGCAATACCCACTCTCTTTTGGCTCTTCATGTGGCTCTTAGGTGTCAAGTACTGTGAACTTCAGTGAAGACATGCTTGCTAACTAAGAAGGTTTCATTCTGGCCATCAGCAGGCCACATGTCCTTATATACTCTTTCTTTTTAATCGACTTCCTTTTTCAGAATAGTTTTAGACTCATAGAAAAACTGAGCTACAGGTGCAGAAAATTCCCATACAGGCCTTGTCTGAACACATGCATAGTCACTGTTATTGTTCAACATCCCCCACTAGAGTGATGTGTTATTATGAACATTCCCATTGCAGCGGTAGATTGTTATAATTGAACCTGTATTGACGTGTGATGATCACCCAATCGCATAGTTTACCTTAGGTTTCCTACATGTTATTGAACATTGTATGGATCTTGACAAGTGCATAATGAATAACATGTGCCGTGCAGAATAGTTTCACTGCCCTAAAATCCTTTGTGCTCTGTCTGTTCTCCCTCTGCTTACATTATTCTCTTAGCCCCTCTTCCCCCTTTCATAGACTAATTGTTTCTCCTTCCCTTAAGGGCTTAGGCCAGATACCACCATCATCGGCCCCTTCTGACTGGCCAGGTGGTACCTTACACGGGGTCTCCCCAGTGTTCACAAGCAGAGGCAGTCTTGCCTTGTGATTAAAACAGTAGGGTTCAGTACGGACTGAGATCTTTGCCTTGGTGCAGATTCTATGTCCACCACCCTTCAGCACTGTAACTTTGCACTGCTTGCCCCTGAGTCTCAGCGTCTGTATGTATGAAGTTGGATTGTTACAAGGCTGAGATGAGATGATACATGTCAAATGTTGTGCACCTGCAGAGTAAGCAGTAGTGACCATGAAGACTGAGCAGGGGTCAGATAGCATCCTCATTTCTTCCTTCTACCCCCAACTGTGCAGCCTGCTGGGAAAGACAGAGGTGTAGAGTTTGAATCTGTCTTCAGTTCAAACTCAAGATTCAGTGTCTCTGCCAGTGTCTTGGAATTAACATGGGGCAGGGCCAGGATTTGATCAAAGTCTGGATTTTCTGATACTGTACAGTTCCACACCCTTCCCACAGAAACACAAAGGTGAGTTATGATTTTAATCAGATCAGCCTCTGCTGATATGCAGTGAGGAATAATTAGTTGGCGATTGGTGTGAGGAAGAGTGTTTTGCTCTGCCAGGAGCAGTTCCCTCCTCTGATACTTCATTTCTCTTGTGACCATGGCTTCTCTTTACTTCTGTCCTTGCCCAGAAGTGAAGCTTGATGAGTCTCTGTGGGAAGTGCAGTCATCTTTTTCTCTGCACCTCCTTGCCCAGGCAGGGCAGGTTCACAGTCCCCAAGAGAGGAAGAGGATGTGTCTAGGTTATCAACAACAGAAAAAAAAAGAGCATCCCAAGATGCATAGAACACACACGTTGGAGCAGACTAAAGATCAGTGTCCAATAAGTTGAATATGGGCAAAGCTTTTTCTCCATGGGCTTCAAGACCTGCAGAGTGTAATCTTGGAGTTCCTCGGGTTCTCAGAGGAAGCAGCAAAGGACCAGAATGCTCGACTCTGTTCTACCCTAAAGGTATGTGTGCTTTTGGCTCCACAAAAATCATGTTCCCCAGAAGCTCTAGTTTCCCCCTCTTCTTCCCTGTTGAGCTTAAAAGCTCCAGCGCATATTTGTAAACTATAGCAGTACAGAATGTACTTCAGTCAGAGTCAAAAGTTGTAGAAGAAAAGGCCCCCAAAGCTTTGTTTGTTTTACCTAAAATTAAAATAAATTCCACAAGTTACATGACAGCTTTTAAATGCAGCTGTAAAGTCTTTGATTATTTTTCCCATTGAGGGTTGGGGGGGGTCTCTGTAAATCTGATTCAACCAAGACAACACGATATGAGTTCTGCGGCCAAGTCATAAAAGAGCTGGTGTTTCCCTCAAGATCATTGGAGCATTTGCTTATGAGGTCCCATGTTTCCCTACAGGAAATTTAGCTCACCATATTGTAGGAGCCAGGCCCCATAGAGCCATGTGTCATTCCAGTTAATAGCTGTGGCTGAAATGAAACTCTGCAGCCTCCCAGGTGGCAGATGTGTGACTGAGGAAGGTTCCAGATTACTCTGCCCTTCAGGCGTGTCTGTCACCTCTAGTCATTTCTTCCCTAGAAAAGTCCCAGAGCTTGAGACCAGAGAAAAGCCATCTCTGTTCCCCACTGTTCTGTTTCCATATTCCTAACCTCAAGAAATCTGTGAGCATAATAAAACAGTCACAGCTCTACGTCACTGTGTTTGGGGTGCCTTATTATACAGCAACTGATACCTGGCATAGTGTGGGTCATGAAAATCACTTTAAATGTCCCCTAATAAACTGACAGCCTTGCAGTTGCCGTTGATCTGAATTTCCTGTTTAATGTCTCTGTCCCTCTTTGCCTACTTGCCTCTGAAGAGGGAGCACTCACACTTAATGAAGAATCCTTTTCTGCAGAAATACAATGGGATCGCTACAGATCATTGTTTTTAGTACTACATAGATATGGTTGGTGACAGAACAAACACAGCTGCTGGAGAGAAAGTGGCTTCAGGACAGGCTCCACCCAGCAGGCTCACAAGAGCCTGGTAAACACCAATCCAGCTGCCATCTGGCTTTCTCAACCAGAATCTCACATGCTGGCTTTCCTTGTAGGCATTTGATGTGTGTAAAGGGCTCCTCTTTCCAATGTCACTTTGTGTTGTGCCGGTTCCCAATACTTAAGGAGAGGGAGAAATAAAGCTAATCAGAGCAACAGCCTTACAAAGACCATGAGTGGTTGATCAGTCAATGAAAGGAAGTCATATTTCACTACCGGCTGAATGTAGATAAGCGGTACAACATAGTGAGAGCAAATGCTAATTCTTTCTTCAGTAGGTAGTAGAGTGGATCAGTCACAGTTGTCACTGTTCAACTGTTCAGTGAATAAGTCAAACCCCATTAGCAGAATTTCTCTCCAGGGAAGTGTAAGAGGGATATTGATAACATTGAATATTTTCAGATGTCAGAACCTGGAAAAAATCTAGATTATAGACCAGCATATAGGATGTAACAGAACAATCTGGGCATATGAAACAAGTCTATATAATAACTTGAGAGAAGAAGTTACTCCTTTTCGTTGCTGCTCCAAACATCACCAAGATCATGTGCTGATAGGACGATGTCACCAGTAAAACACTGCTTTGACGTCTGAGTCAGAGTCAAAATGCAAACTAACCAACCTGAGTCCACCTGCACATTCTGCTGAATAATACCAAAAATAAAAAGCCTTCAAATACTTCAAAGAATCTGGGAAGATAGAAGATGAAATTTGATCAACTATGTTTTTTTAGTGTTGAGAATTGAACCAGGGTCTTTCTGCTGAGCCATCCCAGGCCCCCATCTTTCAAATTTTGTGATGAGGTCTCATTCAGTGGACCTGCTGGGCTCAAACTTGCAGTCCTCATGCCTTAGCCTTCCAGGATGCTGGGATTACAGGGCTGTGTCTTTGTGCTCAGCAGGCCAAAGTTATTTCCATCCCCTTTGTCCAGGTCCCTATTCGGCTTGCCTGACTCATTTCTTAAGCATCTTTCTGGTCTCTGATATGTTTATTATTTCCTACAGTTTGGTTTCTGTAAATGCAGATGCAAGCTTTGCAGGTCCACTCTCCTTTAAACTCTTTAAAGTTCCCACTGTTCTTACACTAAAATCCACATTCACCAGTACTTCATATCTCTGTACCATATCTAGTAAACCAATTTTATATACAAATATTTCAAACCAGCTTTTTATTGACCAGTATTGAACTTGACAGATGATGTAATCTATGTGATTACTAATTCAAAAATGGAAGTAATGTTCTGATTTCGTGTAATCAAAATGGTAGGAAACTGATTTATAATAATGCAGCATATATGTGAGTGTGTACAAGCACAGGCACTATTACATCAAAAGACACAGGAAGTAAGTACTTACGTGTATTGGTAAAGTCACCTGCAAATAAGTCAGTAGATTGTGCAGGTGGATGCAGGTTGGTTATTTTGCATTTTGACTCTGACTCAGAGGTCAAAGCTCTGTTTCACTGGTGACATTGTCCTATCAGCACATGATCTTGGTGATGTTTAAAGCAGCAACAAAAAGGAGTATCTTCTTCTCTCAAGTTACAAATGTTTGTGTTCCTGGAAAATTAGAAGGATGAGAAGTCTTATTATAAAATACTGTGCCATAATGTACAACAGAGTTGGTTTCTAGGCCCAGGTAATTTTAAGCAGACATTTTATTAACTATGCTTCTATGCCCTATGCTCAGTATCATGCTTGATATAGGATAATTTATAGAATTCATTTTACATCAACTTCTTAATCTAGATTCCCACATAATGGAAATGTCATTGGAGCACACAAGACTCTGTCAATCCTTTGGATTTGTAATGAGTGACAAATTATTTCAAGATTATTTTGTAGTTATTAATATTTCTTGAGGTTGGTGCAGTAGGCAAGTTTCTAAGCCCTTCTAAGCATTTTCTTATTGAAGTCTTCGGCAGCTCAGCAGAGAGTTACAGATATTAACCCCATTTTTCAGACTTACTTCAAACTTCACAAGGTCACAGCTGGTAAGCAGGAGAAATTGATTAACCTTGATGGCTCTGGCCTGAGAGCCGAGGCTCTCACTGCTCTGCTAGGTCTTTTCTGTGCCATTTCTCTCTCTGTACCTCTCTTGCTTAAACTTCACCATCCTTTAATCTATCCAAAACAGAATTAATGGAGATGTTTGAAAGTTTCAGAGAAAAGAAGATTCTAGTACCTCCTCTCTGAACAAGATAACACTCCTTTGGTAATTATCCTTGTGCTTCCCCTTTCTCGCTCTCGGGGAAGCTCGGTTATTGTGGGTCACTGTGGATGCACTGGGTTGATGACAATTGATGTCCATCCTGTGCTCTGCATCTCAGTGGCTCGGTACCCACGTCCTTGTCCCTGCAGTGAACATGCCCCGTCGTCACTTTCTCCAGAAGCGGAGGTCCAGAATCACTAATCAACATCATTCCTCACTGTCCCGAGCTGCAAGTTCATCTTGTGAATGGACTCGATGTCCTTGCTAATAACAGTAATCACTCACCACTCCTGCGCTGTGGAGAGGAGGGATGAGTCTCCCTGGCGCTCGTCACTTGCCGTGTGAGGGAGGCTGAGCAGGGCGTCTTGGTTCATCCAGCTTAGGTCACGAGGCTAGCAATGAATGTCCCAGAACTGCAAGCTTCGGATCTATGCTTCTAAGTCACATTTTCTTGGGATGAAAATACTTTCACTTCCTCTCCCAGGGATACTGATGTGACACCTTCCATGGCAGGATTCCTTGTGAAGGTCTCTGTTTCCTTTGTGTCAGAAGACCCAGGCTGGCATCCAGAATCCACTTGTTGGGATTCTGGGCTTACTGGCCAGGCCATTAACTTTTACCTTAGAATTTCTAAAGGCAATGGTATTAATATAGAAATTATTTTGATAGCAGTAAACCAAACTAGTATATCTGGACAAAATGCAGAAGGCTGTGTAGGTATTGGGCCTAGAAAGCTGATCATTTTCCAAGAAGGCAATGAACCACGTGTGCAAGGGCATAAGATATCAGGGCACTTACTTATTCTGTTAATTTTATTCTCTCTCTTCTTCCATACCTACTGCTACCTACATGTATGGTCCCCCCTATTCCACTTTTCTGTCTTGCTTCACTGGTTGCCTCTCTCATCTTGACCGTGGTACATAGACCATACATGGTTTCCACAAAGGGCTGGTCACAGTTTATATGTCCTGGGTTTGGAGCTGGCTTAAGGTGCTTTCTGAATCCCGTTTCATATTCTTATCTCATAGCTCTAGCAATTGTCTTGTACCGTGCCCTTTACTTTCTCTTTTCTTCTCCCATATTTGTATATTAAAGCATCAGTGGAGAAAGGACCCATGTTCATCAAAAACCACCCTCTTAAAAGGAATCTGCATTAAGCTGACAGAACAATGTATTACTATTCTGACATTTTAAAAAGTCTAAACATGTTCTGCACAAACCAAAGATCCTAACATACACCTCATCCCAAAAGTTCCACAGTGAAAATGTAGATTAAAACAACAAACTACACACCTATTAGGATTGCCTAAATCAAGAAGATGAACAACATCAAATGCAGACAAAAATGTGAAGCAACAGGTGCTCTCCTTCATTGGTGGATTTACAAAATGGGTCATCAACTCAAGAAGGCAGTTTGACGGTTTCTTGCAAAACTATGTATATACCATTGCCAGATGATCAGCCATCCTAGTACATACTACTTGGCAAATACTCTAGTGAGTGTAAAAACTTAGGCTTATACAGAAACCTGAACAGAGATGTTCACAGCAGCTTTATTCATTATTTCCAAACCTTAGATAAACTGAAGCTATTCTTTAGTGCATGATGGATAAATCTATGACGTATACAATGGAATATCAGTACTAAAAATAAATTATCTAGCAAGTCATGAAAAGACATGGAGGAGCCATGAAGGGATATTACTAAGTGAAAGAAGCCCAGCTGAGAATGCTACATGATGTCTGATTCAATAAATGACATTGTATTAAAGGCAAAACTATGGACAAAGTATAAAGATGAGCAGTTGCCTGGGAGAGAGTAAATAGAGAGGGAAAGGAGAATAAGTAGGCAATGCACAGCAGCTTTTTAGGGCAGTGAAAATTCTGACTGTATGATGGTGAGGGAATGTTGGTACTGGAGGAGGCCATCCATATGTGGAGGCTGAGTGTATGGAGAAAATCTCATTACCTTCCTTTTAGTTTGTTATGAAACTAAAACTGCTCTTGAAAACAAAGTATTAAAAATCTAAGAGAAAAACATGTCATAAGTATATAATTTTAAGCCAGAATGGGTGCCATATATAGTTTTCAAAGTCATCCCTCTTTCTAAATGTGTCTTTCTTTATTTCTTCTCCACCCTTCCCTGTCTTTCTGGGGAGAGAGAGAGAAAGAGAGAGAGAGGGAGGGAGAGGCAGAGAGAGGGGGAGAGAGAGAGAGAGAGAGAGAGAGAGAGAGAGAGAGAGAGAGAGAGAGAGAGAGAGAGAGAGAGAGAGAGAATATGAAATTGTATGAGTAATTGAATGAATGAGAGGACCCAAAGCAAATGAGCAAAGAGAAGTTCTGTTCTTATGGAATGGATTTTCCTCTAATGAAAATCCAATTCCTGCCCTACCCATTAACCCTTTTAAAATACAATGGACCCTTAAGTTACAACCAGACTTACATATGAGCAACTTGGATTATGACTAGAATTTAGTTTTAACTCATGACCAAAGTCTTGAGTTATGACATAAACAGTGGCCACTTATGTGGTTGTAAACAAAGACTCAATGCCAGAAAAGTGTATGTAAGTGTACATAAGCATCAGTCTGAGTCTAGGTGCATGTGATTTAGGTGGATATGATTTAGGTCTGTGCTTTATATAATTGCTATGATTACTGTCATCAAAATGGCCCCAAAAGGTATAAAAAAAAAAGAAGGAAGAAAGGGAAGGTAAAGAAAGCAATCACAATAAAAAATAATAGGGAAATTGTAGATATATATGAGGTGGTGTTTGTGCAACCAATCTCGCTAATACGTACATCCACATCTCAACAGTCTTACAGAAAAATATGTATAGTGTTGCTAAAGGTGTTGTTCAAATTAGTAAGTCATGATCAACAATATTAGGTGGGGTGGAAAGGGTATTATTAGTATAGATAAACCAAATTAGATAGCAGGAGATAGCCTGAGTGTACAATTTGTGAAAAAGCTAGGGATATAAATGCAGATCTCATAAAGCTTAATCCATCAACGAGTGGTAATGGTTAAATATTTAGTGCCAATAAAGGATAGCTTCACAATTTTAAAGTGAGAACTTCGGTTCCTAGTGTAACTAGGCAGGTGAAACAGCCAGTGCTGATGAAAGGGCTGCTGAAAATTATATATATCACTTCCAGAGAATGACACAGAAAAATGACTTTTTCTCTCATCAGATTTTCACCTGTAATGAAATTGTCCTTTTCTGGAAGAAAATATCTAGGAAAGCATATATTACCCAGGAAAAAAAGAAAATGTCAGAGTTCAAACCTATGCAAGATGGGCTGGCCTTGTTGCTACGTGCCAGGGTGAGTGGTGGCCTCAAGGTAAAACCTTTTGGTTTATCACCTGAGACCCCCTGAGTGTTCAGAAAATATAAAGTCATGAACAGATGAGGGGTCATGCGGAGATCTAATGCAAAAGTCTGGGTAGCAGAGTACATTTTCTTGAATGGGTCAGCAAGGCTTTCTGTCCTATGGCTAAGAAATATCTAGAGGATGAAGGTTGACCACTCAAGGCTCTGCTTATCATGAACAATGCTCCTGCATAGGGTTTGGAAGAAAATTTGGCTGAAGAATTCCCATGGCTTTCACTCAAGTTCCTCCCACTTACAACTCCTCTATTGTAACCCATGGACCTGCAGGTGATAGGTAACTTTAGGAAGCTATACAGCAAGGAACTGTGCCTGAAGTGTTTCCCAGATGGCCTCAGATTCAAATATAACCCTTATAGAGCTCTAGAAGGAATATTACAACATTGTGGGGTTAACTGAAAAGTCCCAGGCCCATACTGAGATCTCCCTTGAAAAAGTGTTGCTTAAGATTATCTGAAGGCTGAGGAGCTTTCAACTGAGCTTGTAGTTGTTGTCTTGTTACTATAGCAGAATCCGTAGGCTTGAAAGTAGACAGTTGCATTGTTGAAGAACTGGTTCAGAAACACTCAGAGGTACTGTCTGCAGACTGACTTCTGGGTAAGTGACAGAAAATGGCAGCTGAGGAGCTTTTTGAAGAGAAGGGGAGTATTGACACTCAATGCAGCAAAGTTCTTCTGAAATAAAGGAAGTACAGAAAACATGGACAGAGCTACAGACATTTGTAGAGAAGACCCACCCCAACGGAGAAAAAGCCAGTCATTGCAATCACTTGCTTAATGATGATGTCAAGTCATACTACACAACAGTGTTAAAGAATAAGATAGAAACAGACAACCTTAGACCAGTTCTTAGTTCAGAAAAGGCTGAGTCCTAGTGAACCAGAAGCAGGACCTAGTGGGCTACAGACTCTACAAAGAGAAAAAGACAACACAGAACTAGATTCTTGATGTTCTTATTGAAGGGCAGTCTCCTTTCAAACATTAACCATCTTTCCTTTCATAACCTTCTTTCCTGCAAGCCAAAGATGTTATCTTGAATGGTGACTTCAGTATGGAAATGTTTCTGGTAAACTAGGGATATTTTATAACTTTTTGGTGAATACACTAGGAAAATCATTGGTATTTCTTATAAATTATGCATATTGTGCAACAGCATTATGAAAAGGCTAGTTAAGGGGTGCTTTGGAAGGTCTGGAACACATTATGGGTATTTCCATTATTTATTATGGGAAAATGGTCTTGGCTTAGAATCCTCCTGAGTTACAACCAGCCCTCATGAGCAAATTGAGTTTGTAAGTCAAGGGTCCACGGTATGTCTCTTCCTTATTGTGCTATAGTAGGCTTTCT
The DNA here is from genome assembly GCA_004025085.1 of Thryonomys swinderianus. Taxonomy (NCBI): domain Eukaryota; kingdom Metazoa; phylum Chordata; class Mammalia; order Rodentia; family Thryonomyidae; genus Thryonomys; species Thryonomys swinderianus. The sequence continues at coordinate 17,765 of PVIC010019004.1, forward strand.
TTGTCACTATAACAAAGCTAATTATGGAGAGGAAGCTTAATTTGGCTCATAGCTTCAGAGTCCATTATCTGAAAGACCATGGCTTTAGGTATCTAGTGAAGCAGACAGATGGCAGTTTCTGGGAGTGTACCATGAAGCAAGCATTGTCTGCCTGGATGGATGCCCAGGCAAGGCCCCAGTGATCTAAGGACCATTATGTCCCACCCGCTAAAGGCCCACAGTGCCTTCCAGTGGTGCTCTGCGGGGATAAGTCTAACACATGGACCATTGCACCCATTGTGTGGATTTTTGGTGGACTTGTCAATCAGATTATCTTTACCAAGATTCAGTAAAAGTCCCAAAAGAGACCTATTTGATTCACATTTCAATGACTTTAAACATTGAGTTCAGTGATGTCAGCATGACAAGATGATTGGAACTGATTCTTTGCAGTGCTGTCACCTTAATTGTTAGTAAGTTCCTGTTGCTTGGATATCTAGTTTGTTTTTTTCTTTTTTTTCCCCCAAAGATTGACTCTTTAGCAGTTGCCTTAATTCTTTGAGTGACCCTGTATACTCCCGATGTGGCTGTTTTGCATCAATTAGCCAGAGCCAGTTCTGTTGTTTTTAAAAACAACAAATAGTCAGCTGGTACAGTACAGTGTTACAGAAAGTCTCGGTTCTGCAGAGGTTTTGTTTCCTGTGCCTGTGAACACAGTTCCTTTGTTCCTCTTGAGATGCTGAGAAATGAATGGGCCAGATACAGTGGGTTAGTGAATTGTTTACTTCAGGTGCCATTAATAGAATAGATTACAGTGAAACTAAAGCCCTATGCAGTCATGGTTTTACAAACCCTGAACCAGTTTTCAGAACTGTTTCTCCCAGGTAAAGTTTGATTAGTAATAAGTCAAAATCATTCCAATCTTGAATATTCTGAAACAATACTCACAAACTTAAATTCTCCTTTTTATTAGCAAAGATTTTTGAAATGCCTGTGAGATACACTTCAGGAGGGTATAAGGTCAGAAGAGGGTTTTAAAGAGTTTGGCAGTTGAAGGACACATAGACAGGGAATCTAACTTGAGAAAACAACCTACTCCCCATTACCCTGTGCAACTCCCCAAGGTCATACAAGTGCACCCTGCACACGCCTTTTTCTTCTTTGCTTTCTACCGTCCTCCTCCCCTTTTATCCCCTGTGCTCACTCCTCAGGTTTCCTCTTTCTCATGTACATATTTTATATAACTATTTGCCACCCTCTTTATCTAACATTAAGGAGCCCTTAGGCCGGATTCACTTATCTTTCATATGGAATGGATACATATGTTTTTGTTTATGTGAAATTTGCAAGAAAAGTGTTTGACATAGTGACTGGCCCTTGGAGCTGAGTGGCTAAGGATTGGTAGCTATTTATTTTGTTATCATTGGTATTGTTTTCCTATTGGCATTTCCTTTCAGAAAGGAAAACAGGGCCCTTCACTCATGCTCAGCACATGTTCATTATGCTCTCTTTGTCTGACTCCAACTCTTTTCTCACTGTTTTCAACCCTTTTCCTCCACTGGCCTGTGGTGAGGTTTCTTCTAGAACAAGAGTTATGAGAATTCGCTGCTAGGAGGACATTAGTAACTCTGGGAATATGTCAGCCTTTGGGAGAGTTGGGTGAATTTTCCTTTATGCCAGTGAAACAAAATTTTAGATTATTTTAGTAATCATTCATGGAATATTTTCCCTTTTCTAAGTCCTATTTGCCATGTCTTTTGAGAGACTAGGTAAATTTCCAAATAAAAGGTACAAAAGAAAATGAATGGTTAGATATCCTAACCTAGGGTTAAATCTCATATAGTATCTTTGATTAAGTTACAAGAGTTTTGAACCTGAGACCACAATGAATATCTTTGTGCCTTTACAATAACAGTAGTAATAAGTTGAAGTTAAATGACCAAACTCTTGAAAATGCATCATAAGAAGTACTAAATGGATGGTTATTAATGTTGTTGCTCTTGTTTTGGGGGAGTTTTTCCCCAAGAATTTCATTTAGTGAATACATATTGTTATTGTTTCATTGTTGCTATATTTGGTAAATTGGCTTTGGGAAAATTTTCATTCTTTTAAGCTCAGCAAAGTTTAAGAAGCACTATTTGTCTGGCCTTGGCTGTTTTCCTAGATTCCTGTTTATATATTCATATGTATGCTCTACTTCAGTGATGGCGAACCTTTTAGAGCTTTCAATGATAATAAACAGTGGGGTATAGCATGTGTGCCATAGGTTGGCCACCATTGCTTGATGGCCAACATGCATGTGTATTTCTCACACATGTGTTAGACTTAGGGGCTTATAAGTAGTTGGGACTTGGAAGTACAGTAGCTCTAATGGAAAATCTTGCTTTGCTGAACCACCAAAGCTCCAGGTTTAAGTGTGAAAACCCAAGGGTGCTTAATCCACCCTCTATAACACTTTCCAACTCAAGCTTAGAAGATGCTCAAAGGCCGGGGCTAAGCAGAGGCAGGATCAGGTGACTTAAGAGGCTGAAGAGATTTTCTCTGTCTGGTTCAAAACTTTTCTGCAGACAGTAGTGGGTTTTGACCTGGGAGTGCAGCACGCCAATCTCTGCCTGACGCAGGGGCTTCAGAGCACATGTGTCCTCTGTCCTAGTTCTCTTTCCTTCTTAATATGCAAGACAATAAATTCCATCTGGTGCCACCCCAGGCACAGTGCCTAATGGCCTTCTTCAGATAATGTGTGGTGGTTTCTCTTCCGGAGAGTTTTCATCCAAATCTGCTGCACATCAAGCTGTATCTCTGTGACATGAGCAATCTTCTATAAGCTTCACTAGAAAGCATGGCTTTGTTCTTTTTCCTTGACTGTGTTTGGTGGGGGGGGGGATACAATTTGTCTTACTTTGAAGATGAGAATTGGAGAAACATTGAAGAAATTGAATAATGTTATGAGAAGGGAGAAAGAAAATGAAAGTAAAATGATACAGAGAAATAAATGGGAACATTATTTTGAGGGTAGAAAATAAAAACATGAAAGTGCCTCACAGGTTTGGTTCAGTCTAAGCTAAATTTGAAAACACAATCTCAACTTATGTATAAAACATAGGCTGATTATAAGAGTACTATTTTATAGTAGTGATATTGTATGGTGTTTTGAGTAAATAAAGGGAAAAGTGTGGGTTTCTTAACTTCTCTCCCTAGTATTCTCTACCCGCACCCACCATAATCAATTTATGTGTGTTGTGCACTGTTAGTGTGATGTGTATTCTCTCCTGTTACCTGGTGGTTTTCTTGGTCAAGGTGCTGAACTCCTCTAATCCTTAGTTTTCACACTGTAGGACGGGGGTAACAATCTCCCACTTACAGTGTTGAGACAGTTAAGGACTGTAAATTATTTGTACAAATGCAGCAAAAAAATAATAGCTCACTGAATATTGAATATTTTCAACACATATAAAGGTGCAAATAACATTGTTATATTTTTATAAGTAAATGGCTCTACTTTATGCATATTATTATATAAGCTGATATTTTGAAAATAATGGTGTGTCCAGAATATTTGAAATTTATTTCATTTATTTACTTTGATTTTTTGAGACAAGATCTGTGCTGCAAAGATCAGGCTTCACTTGAACTCACTAGATTGACCAGGCTGGCCTGGAACTTGAAGTGATGGTACCATCCCAGCTCACCAAATGCTGGGATTATAGGCGCACACTACCATGCCTGACAAGAAAATCATATATATGGGCACACATTTATAATTAGAACATTCTGGGAGGCTGAGACAGGAGGATCACTAAGTTCATGCCCAGTCTGGGCAACTTAATGACAGTGAGGCCCTGTCTCAGAATTTAAAAAAATAATAATATTTAAAATTAAAAAACTTAAAATGGCCTGGGGATGTAGTTTTGTGCAAAGGCCCTAGGTTCAACCCCTAGTGGCTCACATAAAATAGAGTAAGATAAAATGAAAGGATGCATGTGATTTCTTCATAATTATTGATTTTTTAATTGAATTCTTTATTGGTACATTTTATATACATCTCACAATCACACATAACATTGGGGAATTTGTACCAGTATGTGACACAAGTTAATTCTCATTTTTACCCATATATCCCCACACTTACCTCCCCACCCTCTATATACATGCTCTTTTATTTTCTTTCAGAATCGTATTTATTCCTTCCCCTCATTACTTTCCCACACCAAATTTCCTTTGGAAATTTCCCATTCTACAAAAACTGTCATACTTTCTAGAGCTCATTTACATCTACCAGTGCTCATATCAAAGAGAAGATCTGGTATTTGCCTATCTGTGATCTATTTATTTCACTTATTAGTGTGTCCTCCAGGTGTATCCATTTGCACATAAATGAATGCCATAAAGAATGACAAGATTCATTCATAATCATTGATTTTTAAGGCTTTCTTTCCTCATGCCTTTTTCATCCATGTTTCCTATCTTAAGGAAATTCAAATCAAAGCCTTGTACTTGTCTGTTGACTTTGGTTTAAAAAAATAAAATGCTCCATTTGCAGATCTTCCATAACAACAACCTCAAGTCAGAAGGTATCTAAAGCTTTCTGGATAATGCTAAAGCCATAGTTACTCATGTCTTGAACTTTATTTAGGCAGAAGTTATATACAATATGCTTCACATAGTTTCAGCATGCATACCATGTGTTTGGGTAAATACCCATCAGCCTCACTCTCACAGGTGCTGGCCGTCCTGTCCCTACCGTGGGTCCCTTCTGTTGCAATCTGTCTTCTCCTATCCACAGGGAACCACTGATCCTTCCTGAGTCACTGGGATTGGATATAAGTGAAGCTCCATTAGAATGGAATTATAAAACATATACCCTGACAACTTGACTTTATTCATATTGTTATTTATGCCAACTATTTATTACTTTTGATTGTGGAGTAATATTCCATTGTATGAAAATATCAGATTTTATTGGCTCAGTTGTTCAAAGATATTTTAGTTGCCTCTTTTAGTAATTACAAAAATTATCTAGGAACACATATGTACAAGGCTTTGCAAGGACATATTTCACCTTGTCTTAGGTAAATATTAAGAGTAGAATAGCAAGGTTGTATGGCAGGTTTATGTTTAGATTTTAAGAGACTACCAAAGTGATAGGCAAAGTTTTTGTGTTTTATGTTCATACGAGGTATCCTGTAAGACTTGATTTGTTCTGTATTCTCACCAGTACTTAGAATTGTCAAGCTTTTTTTTTTTTTTTTTTTGAGACAGGGTCTCACTTTGTAGTTCAGGCTGGCTCTGAGCTCACTATGTAGTCCAGGCAAGCCTCGAACTCAGCAATCCTCCTGTCTCTGCCTCCCGAGTGCTGGGATTACAGGCATGAGCCACCATGCCCGGCTGTCAAGCTTTTTTATTTCAACTCTTCTAATGGTGATGTAATAAAAACTCATTGTGATTTTAACTAGCGCCTCTTTGATCACCAATACTGTTAAATTCTGTTTCACAAGCTTTCTGATCATTAGTTCTGAGGGAAAGCATTTGTTCAGATTTTTTCCCTATTCATTTTGGGTTGTGAGTTGTATTATCAAAGTATGAGACATTTTTATCCCCTGTGTTCTTGTTATAAATTCCTTGCCTGACCTGAGATTACATATGTTTTCCTCACTGTGAACTGTCTTTTTTGTTTCCTTCATGGTATATTTCAAAGAAATTCAGGTAAAATAGGTTTTCTTCAGTGTTGAAAAATTTTTATTGTAACTTATACTAACTATTAGTTCCACAGTCTACTTCAGGTTAGTATTTTGTATGTGTCTGCTGACTTTGGTTTAAAAAAATAAAGTGCTCACTTTCAGGTTCTCCATGACAACAACTCTAGTCAGAGGGTATCAAAAGCTTCTCATTTTTCTCCTATGTACCTTTCAAACACCTATGTCTGGCTTTTTATAAATACAAGTAGTGGTAGCTACTCCCTTAACTGACTAAGAAGGACTATTCTGAGTTTCCTTTCATTTATATATTAAATCTCTCATATTTATCTACCAATTTATTTTCATCTCTTTCTCTTTGATATTTATCTTTTTATCCATTTCTTCATACTCTGAATATATTTTCAGGCCACTCAGTGAGCTTTTAACAGCTAATATCTTCCTTGTTTTAGCTATTTAATAGTTTAGTTGGAAATCATATGGTTTTTTTTTTTTTTATTTCCAGGATGTTTAGGGGGTAGAAGGGAGGAGAAGGCTACAGTGACACCAGGTTCTCTCTTCTTAATTAAGCTCTTATCTGTCGCTTTCATCATCTAACAAAGGGTAGTTGTGTTCTTTTTGTTCTGATTGGTCTGTCTTTGACTACTTTGCCCCTCTGAGGTCTTCTACACCTGGAGCACATTGGTCTGCATCCCCGTCACCTATGCACACCCAGCCTGGAGGTTAGGAAAGCTCAATCCACTGGTTAAAACTCCTAGATTCCTGGGAACCAAGGAGATCCACTGAGCCCTGGACCTCTGATGATGTTCCCTTCCTCTGTGGATCTCTGCACACTGCACATTCCTGGGATGCATATCTCACTTGGGCTCCTCGCTCCAGGACTGTCTGTCAGTGGTCTCACTTTGTCCTCCTGCTCCATGATAAAGAGCCTCTCACCATTTCTTTTCTCAGGACCCCCGTACTTTGCACTCAGCCAATGGAGACTGAGTGCTGTTTCACAAGAAATGAAAGTTGTGAACTGAGATGGGGAATAAAAGAGTTTTATTCAAGTCAAGCTCTGGAATCTCGTACAAGCATCTCTCCAGGTTACAGGCAGAGAGCTGCTCTTCCTGAGTAACAGCTAATTTTAGATTACAATGTAACGAAAGGCCCTATTGTAGAAGGGTTGCACTGAGAACTGCATTGCCTAAAAAGCACTGTTGACAAGTTGTGGCACAACTCTGGCTCAAGATCTCCCCTGAGCCTGTCTCCTCTGCAGACCATGCTTTCTCAAACTAACCCCAGATGTCTCCATAGGTTCACAGTTTGTTTCTTTTCCTTCCCCAGAGGCCCTGCGGATCTTATCTCTAGGTATCTGAGCTGAATAAACTTTTCTTCTTTTTAAAAAAATAATTTTATTGCTTATTAAAATTGGTGTTAAGTTCAAGAGAAGGAAAATAGTATTTATAAACTAATCAGCCTTTAACTCTAGCCCAGCGGTGGCCCATGCTGCGGTAGGCATACTAGTCAGGGGAGTCTTCCTGTGCTAACGCAGTAACTCACTTGACACCCGTTGGTCTGTGAGAGGGTCGGTCCACCAGGAAGGCTCTGGGCACTCAGGATCCATCACTTCTGTAGTGTCTCATTGCTCAAATGCCATTAACCTGTGACTGACATTTACGTTTCCAGCACATGGAATTGAAAGGATATTTTCAACCCACAACATTCTCTTTTGTTTTTAAATGACGTTTACCAACTGAGATATTGTATAGAAGAAGGAGGAAAGACCTTAACAAGGAAAATCTCTTTCCAGTGTTTAGGCAGAGAGGGCGAGGGCAGTGAGTTCTTATCTGATATTTTCCTTTTTCTTTCAGCTCAAAATAATCCGTATGTCAAAGTAGTCTCTTTTGTGGTGCTATATTCTGAATCCCTTTAGGAACTCTAATGTTCATTCCCAGCTTTCCAATTGAGCTTTAAATTCTCTTGGCAATTAATCACCTCTTTTCCTCTTTCTTTCTTTTATTAGTGCTTTCCTCTCTGTCCTTTCTCTTGTCTCTTGGTCCCCTCATTTTCTTTCTTTTCTTCTCTTTAATGAGTAGCAAATGGAGCCAGCTTTCAAATACATCTTTTTTGCCTCTTGACTGTTGTCTTCTGAGCCCTTGGAGAAAATGGTTGATATTACTTATCTTTCTATTGTTTTTCTGTCAGACAATTCTGCCTGGGAGCTCAGCTACATTTTACAATATTAATGATGTGCTGTAAGAATCTAACATAACATTTTATAACCCCATAACAAATCTTATTATCAGATGACAGTGAGGTACAGTACATTAAATATTCATCATCCTTGGTTTACTTTAAAACTTTAACAGGGGATATGGCACAGAAGCTGCTTCAGACTAATTACTGTTCTAAATATATAGCTCTGTTTTTAATATTTAATGGGGGACTCATAAAACTATGATTGAAAACAATGCAGTGTATCAATCAGCTGTCCTTTGACATGTACCATGAAAAAATAACCTGTTATTTTATAGGCAATGCAGTTACATTTCAGCAGCCATAGCGGTGCTGACTTTGAAGGCACATGCAATGGTTCTCATGTTACTCAAATTAAAGGTTTTGCTTCAGTCCATTTTCAGTCTAGATAATAAGAGGCAGAGCTTTAGCTTTCACCACTGGTGGGCTGGCCTTTTACCAGAATACCAGGTCCTTCTATGGCTGGATAATACTGAGTAGAATGTCCCCCAGAATGTCATAAGCATTACTATCCAACATGACCATTTGTTGTTTGCTGATTGGCGCAGGAAGATCAAGTCCAGAGCTAATGTTGATCAGACTCCCTCCGGGAGGTTATTACTCAGTGTGAAATTGGATGAAAACAGTCTGAAACACTCTCCACAAGGCCGGAGTCTGGCCAGTCCTCTGACCATCATCACTGTAAATCCAAAAGGCTCTCTCCACTGGGGCATGGGGAGAGGTAAGAAGAGCCAGGGGATCTCTTTTGGGGAGTTAGTCATTCTAGGGAGCTCCAAACCATGATCTCATTTTAATGTGTTTCCCAGATGTATAGTACAACAAAGCAATTTTTTTCAAATACCATGTTCAGTGCAGGCAGAAATTCAGGCATATGGTAAAAATTTGCTCTGTGAATAGAAATCATCAGAGAGCAGGATGGAAAGCTCACAAAGACTTCAGATACTGGCATTAACAGAGACAGACCTGAGAATAGCATGGATGACTATGTCTATAGAAACATAATGTGAAATAAAAAGTATTTCCAAGAAATGAGATTGTGGGAAGTAGTAAGAGGTTTCAAAATAAACAAAATAGCATTCCTGGATATGAAGAATTCAATTTCAAATTAACAAAAACTCATTTTTGAAATGGATAGCTAAATGGGGATAAATACTAAAATTAGATATAATTGATGATAGAATTAATGAAGTGGAAGATTGTTTTGAGGAAATTACCCATGTATATAATACAGAAAAAAGAGAAAGTATAAAAGAGAATACAGGAGACACAGATACCCTAAGTAGGCTTAACTTAGGTTTAATTGGAGTCCCAGAAAAAGAGAATCAAGAGAAAATGAAGGAAGGGCAAACAGTATGAAGAATGACAAAGTAACTTTAAAGTACATCCATTTTCTTTGGTATTCTTTCTTTTGCTAGATAAGGCCTCATTTTCTTCTTCAAATGTGGCCTAGACCTACTGACTTGCTAATAGAGTATGTTACAAGGGTATGGTGGACAGAGGATCTCTAGTCCTAAATAATGGAAGAGCAGCTTTTACTTAGCTCTTTCTCTCCTGGACTATTTGCTATGTGAAAAGTCAGTCCCCGTATTGTGAGAGCATCGTGCTATATGAAGAGGTCCCCCTGAGGAGAATCTGAGGCTTCCTGCAAGAACCCAGCACCAACTTGCCAGTTGTGTGAGTTCACTGTGATGAATGCTCTAATCCCAGGCATTTTTCAGCCAACTACAGTTCCAGATGAAGTGTGGAAACAGCTTATGGGAGCCTCTGCCCCAGAGCTGCTCAGCTGAGCCTCTCCTGAATTCTTTCCACACAAATGTCAAGAAATAGCAAATGTTTATTGTCTTAGCAAGTAAGTATTGGTGAATTTGTTTTTCTTTTTTTTGAGACAGGGTCTTGCTTTGTAGTTCAGGCTGGCTCTGAGCTCACTATGTAGCCCAGGCAAACCTTGAACTCAGCAATCCTCCTGTCTCTGCTTCCCGAGTGCTGGGAATACAGGCATGCGCTACCATGCCTGGCACTGTGGTATGTGGTATGTGGTATGTGGTATTGATTGCTGGTGGGTGTGAGTCTCCACACCCAACATTGTATGTGGTCACCGGGGATTGAACTCAGGACCTTGTGCTTGTGAGGCAGGCCCCGGAACCACTGAGATAACCCTCCGGCCCAGTATTGGTGAATTTTAATTGTGCTAAGGGAGAACTAAGAAACATGACATGTAATTTTTAAACACTGGAAACATCGTTCAATGAATTCAAGATACTCAAAGGATTTCAAGTAGGACATGTTAATACCAGCATGCTATAGTGAAAATGGATAAAAAGTAAAAGAAAATCTTCAAGAAAATTAGAGAAAATAAATTATCTTCAACTAAAGGGAGTGGCTGCTAGATAGTGTTCTCTGAAAAGAAACAGAAAGTATTTGTCTTGAGCTGTGACATCTTTGTGGTCTTTGTCATGACTACTCAATTCTGCCATAACAGTGTGAGGATATGAATATGTACAGAGATATGAATATTACAGAGAATATGTACATGGGTGTCCACAGCAAATACTTACATAGGCTATTGGTGACATGTAGAGGACACAGTTCATGGAATCCTATTTAGAATGAAGCCAGTGTCTGAAAAACAAGATGCAAGCTAGAAGTCAGAGGATCTACAGTATGATAAAAGGAAATAAATGTTAACTCAGAAGTCCATAAATATCTTTTATGGATGGAAGCCATATTAAAAATATTTTATCACAATCAAAGATTGAGGTTTTTTGCTACTATCAAGTCCTTACTAAAGGAAATCTTAATGGAGAAACTTCAGGAAAAACAATATGATCTCTGGTGGAAAGTCTTAGATGTAAGAGAAAATAAATGGCAAAGAAGTGTATTTAGTAAAAGGAAGGATTTTGAATGTTCTCAATTAAAAAAAAATGTGTTGGGCTGGAGGGTTAGCTCAGTGGTTCTGGCACCTGCCTCGCAAGTGCAAGGCCCTGAGTTCGATTCCCAGTAACCACATACAATGCTGGGCGTGGTGACTCACGCCCACGCCCACCAGCAAGCAATGTCACATGCCACAGTGCTGGGCGTGGTGGCTCACGCCTGTAATCCCAGCACTTGGGAGGCAGAGACAGGAGGATTGCTGAGTTCGAGGCTTGCCTGGGCTCCATAGTGAGCTCAGGGCCAGCCTGAACTACAAAGCGAGATCCTGTCTCAAAAAACAAACAAACAAACAAACAAAAGATGTGTTAATTGCCCTGAATTCAATCACTGCACATTATAAGTCTCAAGATAAAGACTTTACCCCATAAATATTTATAATTGTTTCACTTAAAGTCAATAAATGTCAATTGAAGTGACACAGTAATGCTATTAGCAGTATAAAATACTAATAGTGTAAAAACATAAAAATATTTGCATAACAGGTACATGTAAGTAAAGATGAGGGTAGGGCAGGTGCCTGAATTTTCTGTCTGGGAAGACTGATGATGTTGCAGCACATGTGAGTAAGTTGAAGGTTTATGTTGTAATTTCCAATGTGGTTTTTCAAAGATAAACCAAATCTACAATCTTCAAATTACTGGAGGTTAAGTACAATAGAATGTATTATAGCTAAAGAAGACAGAAAATGTGATGAAAAAACACTAGAAGAAATGGAACAAATAGCACATAATGAGAGATTTTTAGCTCTAAATATATCACCAAACACATAAATATAAATGGACTAAAACCAAATATCAGAATATTTGAAAAGAAAATCATACTATACAATATTTATGAGAGAGACATATAATATAAAAAACTGACAGTAAAATAATGGAAATAGAAATTATTATGCTGATATTAATCAAAGGAAGGTTAGTATAGCCAAATTAATATGGGAAAATTAGAAATTAATGCATAAAAGCATTATAGTGACAGGTGCTTCATAATGGTAAAAGATCATTAGGTAGAAAGACATTTTTGTGTTTCTAGTAACATGTCTCCAAATAGCTCTAGAAACAGCACATTACAAAGAGAAATTACAAACATGCAGTTTAAAGTTTTTTGCAGAATTTTTTGGGGGAGTCATGGGGGATCAAAGTTAGGACCTTTTTACTTGTGAGGTAGGTGTGGCACCACTGAGCTAAATACCTCGCCCAGTTTAAATGTTTTTCAAACTTCATAACTAATGGACAAGTTGACCAAAAATTCATAAAACAGGCTTGTTCTGAATGTTGCAATTAACAGTGTATCTAAAGAAGTTAGGAGAAAGTAATGGAATTTAGTGAAATTAAAGGCACAGACAATAGTTAATCAATAAAACTAAAATGTATTTCCTTGAAAAAGTATGATTGAGTAATCTCTGATAAAACTGATTAAAAAAGACAAAACACAATTAGCTTATATCAAAAATGGAAAAGGGATTTTATTACAGGGTCTTTTATATATTTTTAAAACAAAGTAAGCAGATAGTAAAAATATGTCATTTGATGTAAAAAATATTTTGAAAATTCCTTCACAAGTATAAATGAACAAAAATGACAGAAAATACAGAAAGTCTGAAATTTCTGTATTTTTTGAAAGTTCTCCTCAAAGAAAGCTTCAAACCATGAGAGCTCTATAAACGTGTGGCAGTACTCAAAAAGTTAGTTTAGTCATTTACCAAACCTTTCAGAGTTAAAACAATGTAGTGTTCTCCCCATTCTCTATGTTAGTAGATGATACTGGTACAAGAAGTAGACCAACTATAGTTGTACTAAATGCAAAAATTCCAAGTAAAACATCAGCAAATTAAATCCAGGATTATATGAAAAGATGAAATCCATTATACAAAAACATTTTTGTTTACTTAGGGACCTTTAGGCTGTATAGAACTTTAGTAAATTAATCATAAAATCATTTCAGTAAATCTAGAAAACTGTTTGCTGAAATTTAATACCCATTCATAATAAAAACTCCTACCAAATTTGAAGTGAAGAATGACCTTATTTTGAGAAAAAAAATCTAGAAAATACAGCAAACATTATTTAATGAAGGGAAATATTAAGACTAGTTATAAGATGAAGGTATCCACTATAAATATATTCTTTATTGAACTGCAGAACTTAGTAAAATCAAGGGAGAAGTGCCAGGCATGGTGGCTCATGCCTGTAATCCCAGCACTCAGGAGGCAGAGACAGGAGGATTGCTGAGTTCAAGGCTTGCCTGGGCTACATAGTGAGCTGAGGGCCAGCCTGAACTACAAAGCGAGACCTTGTCTCAAAAAAAAAAAAAAATCAAGGGAGAAAACTATAATAAAAGGAAAAAGCCCATGGATTATATGTAGATCATAATATATAATATTTAA
>PVIC010019005.1:0-31005 GCA_004025085.1 Thryonomys swinderianus
GCACACTTCACACATTTCTTAAGGAAACTGATTGAAAATCATGATAGAACATAGCAAAACATGTAAAATAAAACCCTGAGGCATCAGTGCTCCTCAGTCTCCTCTCACCCAATAACTTTCGTCTTAATGAAAGAACTTCCCTCCCAACAAAGAAAAGTAGTGACCAGAGCACAGCAGTCTCATCGTGACTCAGTACTTTCAAATTTTCTCTTTACCAGGTTCCTTTTCTTCATTATGTGCTTGTACTTCTTCAAGAGGAGTCTCATATTTAACAAAGTCCTGGACAAATCCTCTCTGCAATCTGAATTATCTTCCCTCACTTTGGTGAGGAACCTGTGGGTTTGTTTCCTTTCCATCATTCATAGATGATGGACTGAGCAAGGAAACAACTCAGTAATTTGCCCTGAGGCAAACAATAAAAACACAGAGAATAACCTCCAAGTTCAGTACCTATCTACCCAAACCAACATGGACAACTTCCATCCAAGGGACATGATGCAGAACAGACCCAGTTGAGAATTGGAGAAAAGGTCTATACCCGTAGAGTCAAAAAAAAAAAAAAATTACTTGATTTGCCTTTTTTTTTTTTTTTTTTGCTTTTTGGAGACAGGGTCTTGCTTTGTAGTTCAGGCTGGCCCTGAGCTCACTATGGTGCCCAGGCAAGCCGCCGCGAACTCAGCAATCCTCCTGTCTCTGCCTCCCGAGTGCTGGGATGACAGGCGTGAGCCACCACGCCCGGCATTGTGGTATGCCTGGCATTGTGGTATGCGGTGTTGATTGTTGGTGGGCGTGTCTCCACACCCAGCATTATATGTGGTTACCAGGGATCGAACTCAAGTCCTTGCACTTGCGAGGCAGGTGCCAGAACCACTGAGCTAACCCTCCGGCCTGCAACAGCTTGCCTGGGCACCATAGTGAGCTCAGGCCAGCCTGAACTACAAAGCGAGATCCTGTCTCAAAAAGCAAAAAAAAAAGAAAAAAAAAAGTCAAATAACAATAAATGGAAGACAAGTCCCAACTGAGGAGTCACCAATCAACCTGGGGGAGATGAGCAGAAGTAGGGTTCACTTAAGTCAGAATCTTTCTATCAACTTGGGTGTGTCTGGTCTGATACAGAGGGATTGATCCAGGCCCAGCCACCTCCTGATTTTCTACCTCTAAGAAACTGTTCTGGATCACAAATATCCAGATTTAAGATTGGGTCTGTCTTCTGAAAGTCAAGAATTCTAACCAGAAATGTACTGCTTTACACCTCAGATATACCGTGAGCAAAGAAACCAGCTATTAACAGATTAATAGAATCCAAATAATAATTAATATGATCCCAAACCACAATAACTTTTGGAGATAGTAGAAAACTTAAAGACAAGCTATAAGATTATTGTTAAGCTTTCTTGACAAACATGAGAGCAAAACCCTTCTAAATCTGGAAATTTTTGTACCCTAAAAGTATATAGTTAAAGCATGGGAATGGGACCGTTGGCATTATGACAGGTGATAATTATTTTTATGGTTTAAGGACTATGTATGTTTAAAGAGAACTGATGATTGCTACCATGACATCCCACTGCTCATTCCCTTCTGGAAGATCATTGACTTTTTTTTTTTTTCAGTACTGGGGTTCGAACTTGGGCCCTTGTGCATCCAAGGTTGGCACAGTACCACTTGAGCTAAATCCCCAGTCCTAGGTTGCCTTTTTTTGCCTTTTTTTTTTTTTTTTTTTTGAGACAGGGTCTCACTTTGTAGTTCAGGCTGGCCCTCAGCTCACTATGTAGCCCAGGCAAGCCTGGAACTCAGCAATCCTCCTGCCTCTGCCTCTTGAGTGCTGGGATTACAGGCATGAGACACCATGCCCGGCACTGTGGTATGTGGTATTGATGGCTGGTGGGTGTGAGTCACCACGCCCAGCATTGTATGTGGTCACTGGAATCAAACTCAGGGCCTTGTGCTTGCGAGGCAGGCACTGGAACCCCTGAGCTAAATCTCCAGCCCCCTAGGTTGACTTTTTAAAAGAAGGAGTAACAGCAAGTGACACAGGACTAGGCCATCTGTCTCTAACCACGAACATCACCATGGCATTTCCTCTTTCATAGCCCCCGTCCTCACCATTATCGTCGCTAGTATTCTTAACAGAAAGTGCCAGTCCTTTTGACAAAGACGGTTCCTAGCTGTGCCCCAGGAGACCCTTATGATCATATTTTTTCAGAATAAACAGTGTGAAAAAGAGCCTATCATTGTCTTTCCTTTCTACACGAGCAAGACAGCATCTTAAGGCAATATGTATGTACTCATGAGAAAACACTGGAATAAAAGACATCCATCCCATTGTTTATGATCATTCCATAAAACCTCAGCAATCCTGATGGATTCTGAATGAAGTTGGTATTTGGATTTAAAAATATACTTTTTAAAAAACCATGCCGAGCTCTCTGCTCTTACCTTGCAGTCTCTGCATCACATTGGCGATGTCCCGTGGAGACCGCAAGGCTGCCCGGGAGGCCGCCATGGTCCCTTGTGTAGCATGAACCCAGCACTGCTCGGTTCTGCCCCTGATAGGCCAGGGTCTGTGCCACTCCAGAAGACACGTGGGGGCTTGTCTAGATTTGCCACGTCACCAATGAATCCCGGGCACTCGCAGCAGTCAGGGAGGAGAGTGCACGCCTACAGATGGAGCTACTTCTTCTAAGACTGCTCTCCAATAAACTCAAGGACCTGGAAAGCAAAATGAAAACATAATAGATTACAAAAAAATCTACATCGGCCACAGTAGTACTAAAAGAAGTCTCCTTATTCAGTTAGGCTGATTCATTATCAAGTGAAGGGACTCATATGAAAAACACTTATAAAGTACTATGAACTTGTTAGACATTTGACTGGATATAAAACAAAATTAGTGCTAAAAGGAGAAACGCTCATCTTTACTTCAAGTTTTTTTCAAATTATAAACTTTATTAATCTATGACTTAAAATTCTGAGTCTACTCCTCAATATTCACAAGTTCTGTTACCTGTGCTGTTATGTGTCTGTACGTATGCGCTCTTGTGTTTCACACCCAACACCCTTTGTACCCTTTTCAGGAATGACATCGCATCCTATTCCTACTAACAATTTACTTAATTAAAATGATATAAAAATAACAACAGTTTTATTCTGAAAGTCTGCTTTTCAAATAATCTAACTGTAAAGGACAAATTGAGTCCAATTTAGTTTTTTTCTCTTTATTCAAGGCTGGAGATGGAGTAGACTAACCAGAAAGCACATTGTCCTTAGAACTTTTTCCTGAATTCTCTGCTTTAGTCAAAGGTATTTATTCTGGACTAAGACAATAAAAAGGAGGTAGGTGAGTTATTAGTGAAACCTGGACATTGAAGAGTGTAATTGAACAAGGGTTTGTTTTTTTTTAACCCTAGACTCAGCTAAACAGAACATCTTGCCATCAAAATAATTATAGAGACAAGAGGTCCAAACAGTGCACACAGAGGAAGAGGTGTGACCATGGAGCCACCCTGAGGAGGCCCGGGCAGAGTGAGACTTCATTACAATCCACACTGCATCTCTGTAATGTGATGCTGATGGCCACAGAAGGGCATGGATAAGGAAGAGTGGCAAAGCAAGTCTAAAGCAGCATGTGATACATGTGTGACCATCTACCTGCCTAAAGGAAGAGAAAAATAGAAGTTTATGAATGCTATAAAAATTATATTACTATCTAAATATGTGGCTCTTAAAGCAATATTATTTATGAAGGATCAGAGAAGTAATAAAGTGTTATTACAAGTTGGTTTAGAATGGCCTAATTACTACTGCAGTCTCTAGTCAGAATGCATAAATGCACAAGAGAAAGCATCCTTTCTAAATGACTATCAAAAATAATAGGGAGTCCCATAAAGAATGACAAGATTGATTCATTTATGTGCAAGTGGATGCACTTGGAGGACATGCTAAGGAGTGAAATCAACAGAGCACAGATAAGCAAATACCGGATCTTCTCATTGATATGAGCACTGGTAGATGCAAATGAGCTCTAGTAGTATGACAATCTTTTTAGAATGGGAAATTTCCAAAGGAAATTTGGTGTGGGGTTGTAATGAGGGGAAGGAATAAATTTGATTCTGAAAGAAAATAAAAGAGCATGTATATAGGGGGTGGGGAGGTGTGGGTGGAGATATGGGTAAAAATGAGAATTGACTGTGTCATATATTGGTACAAATTCCCCAATGTTATGTGTGAGTGTGAGATGTATGCAGATTGTACCAATAAAGAATGCAATTAAAAAATAATAATAGGGAGTATTACTCTGCCATAAAGAATGACAGGTTTCATTCATTTATGTGCAAATGGATACACTTCGAGGACACAGTAGTAAGTGAAATAAATAGATCATAGATGTGTAAATACCGTATCTTTTCTCCGCTATGAGAACCTGTAGATGTTAATGAATTGTAGAATGTATGATAGATTTTGTGAAACAGGAAATATTCAAAGGGAATGTGGTAGGGTAAAGTAATGAGGGGAAGGACTAAATATGACTAGGAAAGGAAAAGAAATAACATGTATATGGGGGTGGGAGTTGTGAGGTGGGTAGGGAAATGGGTAAAAATAAGAATTAACTTGTATCATATACTGGTACAAATTCCCCAATGTTGAGTGTGATTGTGAGCTGTGTATAAAAATGTACCAATCAAGAATTCAATTTAAAAAAATAATAGGTGCAAAGTATTGCAGAGTGCTGCTGATGCACGTGCAGCACCAGAAGGAGGCGCTAGAGCAAGGAAGCCTCTGGTATGCCCATTTTCCTAGTCAGAGGCACTGAACGTTTCAGGGAGAGGTGGAGCGATGTTCTCCTGCAACTCAGAGGGGCACGCACTAGAAGTGGGACACAGTATTGACATCTTGCAGGCTGCAGAGTCACCTCTCTGTGGGTGGCTCCCCCAGACATTCTCAGGGGAAATAATTACTGATGGCTGGGCTGCCATGCTCTATGGTCTACAGCACTGGCAAAATTGTGTGCTCATTAGCAGCCTGTACCTCCTGGGGAAGAGCATTCCACTAGCCCACATACAAGGCTGCCTTAACTCGAAAGACTCAAGGGCAAGAAATGCCTGAGAGACTTTACAACTGGCTCTTCTGGGCTACTGAAAAGTCAGATTATGCAAATTCAAGAGAATAACTTTCTGAAATCTGCCTATGTCTGTTCACATCTCCATATATATTTTCCATTGTTATCATTCATTTGCACCCAAACTAACTAGAAATGAGGAAAGAAATTCACTTCAGTCCTGTACCGGCCTCTACAAACAGAACTGAAGTTCACAGATGAGTAGGACACGCCTCCTCTCTCAATTAAGAATTATGGAACTAAAAGGGTTTCTGTACTATTCACAACAGGCCACTGTACCTCCTTCCGGATCACATTCATGCCACATAAAGACTTTGGCTCTCTTCTCTTCCCTTCCTTTTGCTCTCTTCCTCTCGCTCTCCCTTCACTCCTCCTCATCCTTCTCCCCCTCCCCTCCCCTCTCTCTTCGTTCTCCCATATTAAACTCAGAACTTGCCTGTTCATGTCCAGTCTCACATCCAGTCTCATCGCCGCAGCACGACCAACACACTCCATATGCCTGAGCTCAGTGCTGGGACGACTAAGGTACACGGCACAGAAGGTGTTTTTGAGGAGTTTAGAACATGGTCAGAGACACAATATTAAAAAAAAAAAAGGTAATAGAGCCAGGTGTGGTGGCTCACGACTGTAATCCAGCACTCGGGAGGCAGAGGCAGGAGGATTGCTGTGAGTTCGAGGCTTGCCTGGGCTACATAGTGAGCTCAGGGCCAGACTGAATTATAAAGTGAGACCCTGTCTCAAAAAAGAAAAAAAAATATAATAGAGAAATCCCAGGTATGAGTACCACTGTATGACAGAAATACAAGGGACGGGGCTAAGCCAATTGGGTGGTTCTGGAAAGTGTCCTGGGGAGAGCAGCTATGACCTGAACTGAGGCTTGCTAAGAGAGCTATCATTGTCAGGTAAGGCATGTGGAAGATGTTTTACAAACAGAGGGGTTGCAGTGAGCAAAAGTGTTGGTGGGAGAAATAGCACGATTGCGTGTGGAACTGCCCATGGTTAGGTACCAAAGTATCCACAGTAAGGTACCAAAGGTCTCTGCAAGGTGTTCTGGAGGAGGGATTGGGGGCTGGTAGGTGGTCCTGGTGCCTGATCCTCTGCTCAGAAAAGTGATTCTGTTTCTCCAGGAGGCAGCAAGAAATTTGAGGACACTATACCCAATGTGAGAAGATGTAATTTGAATTATAATTAACAATTTTAAAGGTATAATTTGGGTCCCAAATGAAGCAGTCAGGCTGGAAAAGCCAGGAAAATAGGTTAGGAAGGTGTCCTAAGAGTCCTAGCTGGAGATGAAGGAAGACTGAAATTGGATACAGGAAACAGCAGAAGGTAAAGCTGAAGAAACTTGTATAAGATTTGGCAATCAGTCAACAGGGATGAAGAAAGTGGAGAGAGTATAAGTGGAAGGCAAGGGAATGGCTAGCATGGACCTGAGAGCCTGGTCAGTCTCAGATTTTGGTCAGGATTCATAGTGCCATTGGCGGAGCCCAACAGAAGACAGACCACATGAGACCAATTTGGACAACTCCGTGGAGTCATTTCTTTACTATCCCTCACATCACCGTCTGTGGAACTTCAAGCTGAACAAATCCGTGGCATCATTACAGTCCTGACCCCGGAACCTCATCCCACCTCAGGCTTTTCCTCAACACACCAGCATACAGGCAGCACAGTTTTTCCATAATTCCACTTGCCCTAACAGTGCCCACTAGGATGAGCTCACCTTGGCTTCTATTCTTCACCATCATTGTTACCATCTCCCTGCAATCAGACTGGGAGCAAGTATACCCTGGTATATGGACTGTAACTTTGACTGCCTTAATAAACTGGCAATTAGTATATTTATGAGCACATGCTACACCCCCAGTATGCATCATGTGCTTATTCAAGTCAAGTAAGTAATATTTTCACATCTATGAAAAAATCCTTCTCTACCAGAAGAAACTGATGCAATATCCTTCCTTTTTCAGGCTTAAGATAAACTATTTTTTCATCTGTATGGTGAAATTATAATTTTCTTGGGGATTTTTTGCTGATACTTTAATTTAGTATCACATGATTTGAGAAGAATTAATAAAAGTATAATATGAGAAAACAGTATAATAAATGTAAGATATGAATCCTAAGCTTAACTCTTCCCCAACTAGCTGGGCAGTTTTGATCTGATTCTGTGCACCAACATCCTCAATCTGCCCAGCAGAAGGAGGGTGGTACCAGTTAATGCAGACTTTGGTAGAAGAGAAATCTGAGCTGATTCTTAATTTTGTCTCTTATTGCTTTTATGTTCCAAAGAACACTTCCCTGAGGTCTTGTTTCTTTATCAGTCAAATGATGTTAGTTTTATGCAAAATTAGATTTAATTTTACTCTTAGTAAAGTAAACTTTAAGGTAAATAAGGCACTGAGGTATGTATCAGTTGCCTAATAGGCACAGGGCTCTGGGTTTGATCCACAGCACCTCAAAATAAATAAATAAATACACAAATTAATGACAAGTTAATAGGAAACATATGACATGCAGTTGACTTTCCGGCAAACACTGGCTTCTACCTTTCTTCTTGCATCCTTGTTTTCTCCACCTGCCACATAAGGAATGACCTTAAAATGGAAAGATGTCCTAAGAGTTCTCTCCAGTTCCCAAACCACGACAGCAGCAATGAGAATGAAAACAACTCATCCACATCATGAGGTTTTTGAGCTTCCCGGTGCTCTGAGCAGTGCTCTGGTGCTAGACATGACTGGCACTACCCAATCTCCACAGGAAGACTCGGCCAACAGCTGTCAAAAGAGTTTTCAGTGGGTGCAGGATGTTGTGCAGCAGAGGATAAAGTAATGAAATGAAGCCAGGTCATGGGTTGGAAAAGAAAGAATTGGGTGGACGTCAGTGGGTTATGTACCAACTCACAGTCCCCGTGCCATCTCCAAGTCTTTCCAGAGAAGGAACTAAGACATAGTGCAGCTGACTACATCTACCTTACTTAGCAGAAGAGTCAGATGCCTGCATTTATTATTTCACAGAAAACATGAACTGAGAAAATATTATAAAGAAGAATGGCTATATGCAGAAAATAACAATGAACAAGAGTTTCTGTACACAAGGGGGAAAGATATAGACAGTATTACAACAAAGTACAGTGACTGTGGTGAAGATATCTGGACTTCTGTAGGAACAAATAGAACGCCATCAACTGCATACACTGTGGAAGATACAGAGAGAATTTGGACTCTGTGCTATTTGTGATATAGCTGAATGATATTCTCTGCTTAACACCAACAACTATGAAAAGAAATCATGACATGTCACAACTTCATTTTTCCTGTTTTACCTCAAATAAACAATAGGCTACTTGAGCAGTTTCTTGTTTATGTGACTAAAAGGAACAAACAAGGGAAAGTACTTAAAAAAAAAAACGCTTCTTGGCTACAAGGACACACTTTACAGCAACCTAAGTAAATTTCTAGGTATTTGGCAAACTATAGAAGAAAATCCCAAACCCTGTAAGAACCAGGGTTGATGTGCTCATTTCAGTTTGAAACAACAGCAACAAAAAGAAAAAAGAACATAAATATGTAAACAGATTCCAAGGAGTATGGACTATGACTATTAATTAAATGTCTAAAACTATACAATAAAGCATTAATATTGTGATTTACCATTAAATAAAAAAGGAAAAAGCCCCTTCCATAACCTTCTATCCAAGTCTTCTGCTGGAGTCTCTCAATTACTTTCTGTGTTCACCTTTGAGCAGTGGCACTAATAAACATTAAAATAGCTAAAAATGAAGAAAAGAATGAAGACATTGTGGGGTTGGTGAAAACACATCATAAATATATGTTACAGGCAATCAGTAAATAATGCTGGTATTCATTATTATGAATTCTGTAGGATAATAAGATGAAAGAGTCTTTTCCCTAGAAACATAAAAATAGGAACAAGTAATCACAACAGAAATTACGAGCAGGAATTCCCCAATGTTGATTGTGATTGTGAGCTGTATATAAAATGTACCAATAAAGAATTCAATTTTTTAAAAAAGAAATTATGAGCAGGGCCGCTGAAATTCATTAAAGGGTATGGTTCAAAACATTTTGTGAACCTGGAATATCAAGTATACTGAAAGGTATCTGCCACCTTCTTTGCACACTTTGCTTGAATATATATTTCACCCCTCGCCCTCCATTAGTTCATGTAAATGAGCCCCCCACAGAGGAGTCTTGGACCCCTAAATGCCAGTACAGGCAGCCTGACAGCTGTGACATTGTCACCTATCTGGCCCAGCTCTGGGCATCTTACTTCCTGTTAACAGCTGCAACTCCTGCCAGCTGCAAGGTGCTACGTGTGCTGCACAGATAATGAAAAGCAGGTCCCAGAGGAGCCAGCACCAAGCAGCTCTAGAGAGCCTTCAGAGGGTCAGCGCCCGCGCCCAGGCAGGAAGGCATCGGGAAGAGTTCTTGCGTGGGGAAAAGGAGAACAGAAGCAAGCGGTTTGTGGAAGGCCATTACTTAAGAAAGATCAACGTGAAGACATAATGTAAGAGTTGGGCAAGTATTTCTCAAAGGCTGGCAATAGTATAACCAGGGTCGGCCTGAAAACGAGTGCTTATTTTGTATCTTCAGCATGAAACATTCAGTGAGTAGTGATCTGGTACATTGTGTTCTAAATCTGCCACAAAGTAATAAACAGAAAAATAGATACGTATTTCAGTACGCTCTTTTGATGGTGTTAGGATTTTTTATCATACTATTAATCTTTTTCAACCTAAGGAATAAAGAACGTTTACCAAGAACAATCCGCATGACTCACAATTAAGTCAGCATTTCATGCAGAGGGAGGTCAAATTAGTAACCTTTGGATGACAAGAAAATAATTACGCTTTCTGTTGCACAGGTTTAGCTTCTGTATAGAAATCATGCCTGGGAGAGTCCGTTCTTCACTCAAGACAAAAACTACATCGGCATTAAGAGAGAGAAATAACTCACTGTGGGCTTTCTTAACGTTCACAGAAAAAAAAAAAATCACATCCATATAAGTTTTCTATCCCAGACTGCAGAGCTTGAAACGAACATCCAGGGACCTAAGGCTTCCCCGCTGGACCTGACTCGGCTGCCGGGGAGGCCTGAACCTAGCAGCACGGCCAGCGCTGTCCCAGGGAGCAGCCCGGCCCCCGCCGCCCACCCCCCCCCCCCGCCGCCCCGACGCCCCCACAGCGGCCGCCCCGCG
This sequence comes from Thryonomys swinderianus, assembly GCA_004025085.1. Classification (NCBI taxonomy): domain Eukaryota; kingdom Metazoa; phylum Chordata; class Mammalia; order Rodentia; family Thryonomyidae; genus Thryonomys; species Thryonomys swinderianus. The sequence continues at coordinate 10,340 of PVIC010019005.1, forward strand.
CGAGACGCGCCTTCCGCAGGGAGCTGCACCGTGACGGCGCCCGGGAGTCGCTGGGCCTCCGCGCAGCCCTGGAGCCCTCGGCTGCGCTCGCGCCTCCTCCCCAGCGCTTCCCGAAACAGGGGGCTCCGGGATCGCTCGGCCCGGCGTTTCCGTCTCCTAGATGCGACCGACCGAGCATCGCCGGCGGAGGGCGGCCGCTTTGGCTTCTGCGTCGCCGGGGCCGAGGATGCGCGCACGGAAATGACAGCTCGGGGAGGGGGCTCGCGGGGAGCGGAGCCGAGGCCCCCGCGCCTGTCTCCTCACCCGCGAGAGCCACTCCCGCACACGCCGCAGCCGGAGTCCGGCGTGAGGCGCGAACTTGCTCGGCGCGTCCGCGATCGTCCGTCCTGACGCCGCCACGCACTTCCCTCCAGGTCGCGGGCGGCGCTTTACCTGCCCGGCCGGCCTCGCTCGGCTGCCCGCAGCCGCGGTGCCCTCCGGCTCGGAGCGCGGGCTGCGGCGTCCCCGCCTGGGCCGGCGCGGCGCGCTCTGGAGGCTGCGGGAGCCCGGCCGCCCTGGTGACCGAGCAACCAGCCCTCCGCGGGCCCGCGCTCGCCCTCCCGCCCGCCCGGCCGGCGCGCACACACCGCCTCCTGCCGTGCGCCCCGGGGTGAGGCCGCCCCTCCCGCCCGCGCCGCTCGGCTCCCGCCGGGAGGGAAGGTCGCCGGGAGGGCTCGCCGGCAGCGGGGATCCAGCGCCACGCCGGGGCCGGGGCCGCCACACCCCCTGCCCAGCCCCGCTCCCGGCTCTGCGCCCGGCCGAGCGTGGGGACCGGAGCCAGGCCCGCAGCGTCCCCTACCCACCTCCGGGCGATGCTGCGCTCTCGGCCTACCCCAGCCAAGTCCTTCGGTGACCGCCCTCTTGGCCGCGCTGCGCGGTGCCCCCGTGGAGCGCAGGTGGGGCGGGAACGGCCGGAGAGCTGGCACCGCCTCCTCCGCGGCCCAGGAGAGCCCAGCTGCCCGGGCTGCTAACTTTTGCCCAGGGCGTCTGCGCACCGCTGGCCTCCCGCGGCTGAACCTGTCTGGAAAGGCAGGGAGGTCCCTGAGGACGCCGGCAAGGACGCGGAGCAGGTCGAGGGGCGCGCCCGCCTCTGACTCCTTGTTAATCTGATCAGCCCCGGGAAGAGCCCATCAGCTGATTTTTGAAGCTGAGGAATCAGTAACATAATCTGAGAAAGATTAGTCAGCTTTTATATTTTGCTGCTGTTGTTCATAAAGCTTATATTTCTTGGAATGTACTTGACACTTGCGTCGTATTAAATCTTATTTATTAAAATGATTCTAAAAACAAAACCTTTAGGTCCTTCAGAGGAGCTATACACATTGTGGAATCACATGAATCTTTTACCCCAAGTTCTCTCGCGGTAGAAAGAGATCCCGGTGTTGCCGGGTAGCATTCAGGAGAATTTATTTTGTTGTGGTTTTATGGTCTCCAGGCAAAGTCAAACATTAGTCTTTCCTCACCAACAGTAAAGTCCAAGCCCAACAGGATTACTGCTGCTAAACTAATTGAGGCTGTGTGGTAATCATCTTTAAAAATAAGTATCCTTTGAATACTGAATGAGATACAATAATTTTTATTCCTTAAATTTATGGAAGAACCAGTTTATAAAGGATGAAGTTTCTTTCGGCCGCCTGCTTTCCTCTCACCAGCAGCCAGTGTTCCCGCTGGAGGGTGGGGGTGCTGGTTTGGGGTCACTCTCAGAGTCTATTGCTATCTCTACCAAAGGGCAACACTAGAATGGTTGCCCAGAACCCCTCATGCGGGTAACGAATAGGTGTGCAGAGAGAGGCCGAGGTCAGTCCAGGTGACACCAAGCCCAGGTCCCCACTCCAGGCTTTCTGCTCGGAAGGAAGGATGGTACTTCTCAGCTCTCCCTCCAGTCCCTACCTTCTCAGAGCCAGTCCACCCCAATGGCTCTTGAGGTTGAGGTAGAAAGAAATCCTCCCCACTTGATATTCTGTGTTCAGTAGCTACTTCCTGAGGTTGACTCACTGGAAGTGGGGGCCACTTAAAGTGTGAGCCTGAAGCACCACTCCAGCCAGTGGACTTGACTAGCACAGGTCAGGCAGGAGCAGAACATGGTGAGCTGGCCATGCTTCCTCTCTGAGCCCAGCTTCCTCGCTTAGCTCAACCTTATCAGCCACAGAATACTGAGCACATTTAGACATTTAGAAGGGCTTCCCCTCTTCACCACCCGCCCCAGGGAAGGGTGCTGCTGCTTTATTTAACTGTTGCAAAAACACCTGGTCTATACCAAATATTGCCCTGAGCTCAGGAACTACAGGGATCAGCAAAAGCAGACATGGTTCCTGCCTTCACTTTGCTTACGGTGCAGCCAGGGAGTGACATCAAAGAAGCACATGAATACTTATAAAATCCCCCTCTCTGAGAAAAGGCTAAGGATGTTATGAGAATTTTCAATGAGGGGAATTAATTTACTTCAGAGATCAGAGGACTTTGCTCAGGGGAGACATCTGAGCTTTGATGTACAGGGAGATGGCAGTAACGAGGCGAAAGGAAGCTGAAGGCTGGAGGAGCGCTCCGGCACTAGGCAGAGCGTGCGCACAGGTTCTGGGGAAGAGAAGTGCACCGTGCTTGTTTGATGAACTAAAGAAGATACATGTGGCTGTCTGCAGTGGAGAATGCAAGGGTGCGGAAGGCAGCAGGTGTGGGGAGCAGCGGCCCCAGTGAGCTTCATCACAGAGCTCTTCAATGTGTCTTTACATTGTGCCACTGAACTCATCTTCTCCTATGTTCTCATGGTGTCACAACGTAATTAGATTCACACTTCGAAGTTTTTTCTTTGGCTATAAGGTGGAAAAAAGATTAGAAATTGGGGCCAGAATCTATGACCATGAGCCAGCTAGGGAGGTCCTGCAGTAATCCTTTAGAAAAGGGTGATGAAGTGCATTATTAGAGTCATGGTGTTGGAAACAGTGGATGGATTTGAAAGACATTTAACTGATAAAACATAAGGGCCACACACGCTGCTGAGGAGTGAGCACTCGTGTGCCCCAGCCCACCCCATCTTACGTGCTGAAACCTAATTGCTAAAGAGATAGTGGTTGTGCCTGTGAGAGCTTGTTAGGCCATGAGGCTGGTGCCCTCATAAATGGGATTAGTGCCTTTATGAGAAAGACGTGGAGAGTTCTTTGCATTTTTTTGCCTTGTGTTCGTAATGAACCAGGGAATACGCCTTCACCAGACATGGAATTTCCAGGTGTCTAGAGTTCCTAATTCTTCAGAATTGTGGAGAAATAAATATCATTTAAATTTTACCCTGTGAATGATATTACATGAGAATAACCTAAATGTTACTTTAAGATGTGAGCCAAAAACAAGCCAGAAGAATTATAAACTATCAACAGAATGGATAAAATCTTAGGTATTAGACAAGAAGGTCTTAAGTTTGAGTCCTAGATCTCCCAGTAACTACCTGTATGAGTTTTAGCTGGCAATTTTCCTTTCATGAATTCTTTTATTCTTAATAACCCACAATTCAAGATCACAATAATATTTCATTTATAGGCCCATTGGGACTACATGCACTAACACCTGGAAACCACGTAGTACCTGGCATGGAGCCAATAAATGCAAGATACAGTTAGCATTATTATTCTCATTAGAGCTGTGATTACTTATGTTCTATATGTGTCTGAAGTTGGCAAATAAAAGTAAAATTATCAGCCTCTACCTCACTTTGCAAAAACTCGATTGAGCTCGGATGCCAGTTCCAGAAGTAGTACATTCCCAGGGCCATCAAAAGCTGAGAGACACGTGCCAGGGCCTCTGTCTTCTGCCCACAGGTCCTCCCTGTGCACAGACTGCTGTTCTCATGTCATGGCAGCTGGGCTGCCAATGCCCTCTCTGCAATAACCAGAGCTGGGAACATGTAGCACAACTGGCCAGTTGCTTTCCGCTCAGCTTTATCCCTCACCCTGTCTTTCCTGCTCCATATACTTGTAAAACAGGAGTCTTCATCCCCATGTCCAATCTGCAAATAATTATTTCTGTCCTTGCCATTTCTATGTTATGTAACTGTATTAATAGTATGGGAAATTACAACATTTAAAACCTACTGATTTAATAAAATCAGCAAGCCCCAGCACAGGTGCATCTTAATTCACATCAGCAAGTAGACAGTCTAATAACCCCACCTCTTCTACCTCCTTCGCACAAACTTGACTGTGAAACCAACTTTTGTAGACATGGCAGTAAACTGCTCAGCAAAGCATCTCTCTTTATTTTTTAAAGGTAAAAAGAGATAGCACCTCCAGGGTCTGGACACAGCCAGCAACACTTAGGTTTGAGTTCAGAACCTTCAGAACCTCTTGTAGGTAATGGGCTCAAATGGACTCAGTGCCCTCTGCTAACAAGAAAATAAAGGATAAGCAGGAAAAAGGGGTTCACTTTACCTGGCAAGGAAGTGCCAAGTCCTGGGAACTTAGGGCTCAGAGGACTAGATTCACCCAAATCCTCTAAAATGTCCCTTTCCCCAATTTTCAAGTTTGCCTTTATCAATGAAACCTATCCTTTCTATAAGAGAGCAAACAAGGTTTTGGGTTCATCTTGCACAATAATTTGCAACCACCAGGAAATGATATACAGGGGAATTTGGGGGCTTTATTAAGAAGACAGCTGCAGTGGAAGTATTCTAGTGGTTCTCTGGTTCTCTGCCTATTCCTTGATCAAGAGTGTAATGATTCTGAGCTTTTCCCTTTCTTCTTAGGATCACTGGTGCTGTCAGAAGCAGATGACACTCCCTATAGTCATTTTTGTTCTTTCATACCTTAGGATTGTATAGCAGTAGCCAACTTAATGTCCTAAGATCTTGTCTTCAACAGGCTCTTTTGGGTACCACAGGAATTACTTTGCCTATCACCATCTTCCAGGTCTGCTCAGAATTCTATTTTGCATTGCTAATGAAGTCACCACTGTTGGCAAATATGAGCTGGTTAAAAAACAGGAGCCCTGTCTTTGAAGCAGTGTTATTATGACATATTGTGCCATCACTAATGAAGGAAAATGAAAGCAACTGGAGGATTAAATACAGAGTTCAGTACTAAAGTCTTTGGAAAGCAGAGAGGTTGTGTGGCTGCCTTTGGCTTTCAGGCAGTCCCACTGTGGAACTTGGTAGGTTGCTGCTGCCACCCAGAGGTCAAGATACTGCAGTAAATCACCAACCATGCCCGGGCAGCCTTGCTCTGAAGCCCTTCCTGCTGGTGGAGCTGGGCCTGGGCCAGCCATTGCAGATCTATGGCCACTGCTGCTGCAAGAATTTCTATATCCTGCTGGCCTCCCAAGTTTCTTGTGAAAGCATTGTCAGAATGCGAACTCCATTCAAACCTCCGAGGAAGGGCAACCCAACAAATGAAATCCTCAGATCTAGCCCCAAAGATAAAAAAGAGACCAGAGAATGTTTTATGAACGAAGGTTTCTTGCCAGCAAACAGTATCCAGTATGAACACAAACTGGAGTTGAACTAGTTAAACTGTAAAAGTTCCTTTATGTTAAAACACAGAAATATCACTTTAAAAAGTTGAATTTTGGGCCAGAGATTTGGGCAAGTGCAAGATCCCTGGTTCAACCCCCGGTAATCAGTACAATACTAGGTGTGGTGACTCACGCCCAACAGCAATCAGTACCACATACCACAGTGCTGGGCCTGGTGGCTCACGCCTGTAATCCCAGCACTTGGGAGGCAGAGGCAGGAGGATTGCTGAGTTCAAGGCTTGCCTGGGCTACATAGTGAGCTCAGGGCCAGCCTGAGCTACAAAGCAAGACCCTGCAAAAAAAAAAAAAAAGTTGAATCTTTTCCATCTATTATAACTCATTGATATGAAGATTCACTAAAGTTGATTTTAAAACTTTTTAAGAGAAGCACAGAACATTTATTTCAGCATTACTGATAAATTTTAGGATGATAGTATTAATTCTCTTGTATTTTTTGTCAATCTCTTTCCATGTTTTCCCTGGAGTCTGCTATTGTTAGACCATCATTGTCCTTCCCTGTTGCTGGCCAACCGCTCCCACGATACTAGTCCGTGGCCTTGTAAGTATCCACAATGATAATTATTTGTAATATAATCTAAATGATAAACAAACCATTCATGAACCATTTGTTTCTAGTGCCCTATCTCTAGTTTCCTGGTCCCAGTAATGAATGAAAATGTATGTGCATTAGCAAGGATACTGCAGGCCTTACGGAGCCTATGCTTGAATTCTTCAACTCCATCTTTTGGAGATTATTATGATAGATCTTTTCTCTAACAAAATTAGGTATTTGATTTTTGTATTCTAGAAAATCATTATAATAAATACACAAATAATAAACATCTAATATGAATGGCACCCACTTGAGAGAGGTATTCCTGCGTGTGCAGTACATATCCACATTAACTATGCATAGCAACTCAGTGACCTACAATAGTCTCTCCTTATCTGTGTTTCCACCTTCTGATGTTTAAATTGCCTATGGTCAACCATGGCCTTAAAATACTAAATAGAGAATTCCAGAAATACATAACTCATAAGTTTGAAATTGCACATGATTCTGAAAAACATGATAAAATCTGATGTCTTTTCCAGCTGCCCAGGATGTACTCATGGGTAAGAGGAAAAGATTGAATTAACTTATCTTACAATGTCCTGTATCATCTTCATGTTCATTCCTCTTAAACTGAGTTACATTCCATGTTTACCTGGCAAACTCACTCCCTGCAATGACTCTCCTCTCACCTAACCATATTCAGTTGGCTAAACCACATTCCTGGTTAAATTCACTTCAGTCTGCTCTACCCCAGAACTCACACAGTTGAAAAGAGCTGGACATGACTCTACCATGCAAACTGGTCTTTCTGTTCCTGATAAGACAAACATTCCTGAATACTTGATTGTTCTGGTCAATATGTTCCTCTATATCCCTAACAGATTCCATGCTTCTTCCTGTCTCCTCGAACATCCACAATTTTCTGCCATTGAAATTTTCAGCTGATTACCTTGCTTGGACATTTTAAACAATCAAGAAAAGAAAAGTCCAACAAGCTCCCATCAGTGTCTTCTATGCACCACCTCTTTCCCTGTTCATTAACAACATTTAAACTTATCTTCTCTTGCTTTTACTAAACTCCTAAACTCCTCGCTAAGGTAAACTCTTCCACTTATAGTCTTGATCCATCATTTATGGCTAGGTTATTTCCCTCTCTTCCCAGAGCCATTATTTTATTTTCTATTCACTAGTTCATTCCTGTCAGTGGTAAGCATGCTGCTAATACTTCCATACAATAATAATTTTACAACCTTACATGATCATCACCTGAGTTCCAAATGCAAAGCCATTTTTCTCCTTGCTTTCCTAAAAAGAGCTTCCTAAAATAACTGTCTCTCCCACTGTTGGCAAATTCCCTACTCTTTTGCTTTCTAACGCGGGGCAGCCAACCCTTCCTTCATTCCCTGCATCCCACATTATCTAGGCAACCAATGACTTCTTTGCTCAGTTAAATGGTCTGATCTCTGACGCTTTCGCTACTTGCTAGAGTCCTCTGACAAATATTATTTATCCTCTCCTCCCTAAAGCATTGCACTTTATGACATCTGAACACCACTTCTCTCACTTTCTTGCTCCTTCTGCTTGCATCTCCTTCATCTCTTTGCTACTTCCTTCTTTTCTCCCCAACCTGAGGACTTCAAAGACTCTGTTCTTGGAGTTCTTTATTTTCCAGCTGCAGTAGTGTAAGCCATCTTACCCAGCTTCAAGGGTTATCACAAAAATGCTAGGAACTCCCACATTTGTATTTCGAGCCCAGACCCCTCCCATGAACTCCAGATTTATCTATTCATTTGCTTGCTTGGGATTTCCACTGGAATTTTAAAAGCTCTCCCCAGTAAAATAGGTCCAAAACAAGACCTGTGATCTTTTCTTCCAAACAGGCCACTCTTCCCAGCTTCCTCTCTTCAGCAGATGGCAATTCCTTCTTAGTTGCTCATACGGAAGCCGTGGTGTCATATTTGATCATTCCTTTCTCACTTCTCACCTTCAGGCAGTCAGCAAACCACATTGACTCTGTCTTTAAAAAATTATCTAAAAGAATGTCCTTGATCTTAAAAGATAAACTGAAATACTTCGTAGCAGGAACTCATCCTATTTTCAGCATGCTCTCCTTCAGATCAGAAAAATATCCTAAACAAAGAGAGGGGAAGATAGAGAAGTAAATGCAGTGAAAAGGAAACAATTGACAAATCTAGCTAAATGATATGTGTGAGTTCTGTGTAATAGTCTTGAAAGTTTCCAGTAGGTTACCGAGAAGAGACTCATGACCTGCCACTCGTCCTTCACCATCATCACTGGCCTCCAGGCTGTTCTTCACATAACTGTCATCCTTATGCTATTCCAGCATAACCAGAGGATGCCACGCCTTTGTTCAGAATCTCCCAATAGCATCCTGTTTTACTCAGACTGAAAGATGAAGACCCTTTGTGGTCTGTGAGGCCCTATATGATTTGCTCTTATCTCCCTATTAACTCTAGCTCCAGCTCCAAGTCTGCCATCGCTACCCTGCAACTCCCTGTGTTCCTTGACAATTCTGAAGGTTTCAGGACTTTTTTCTGTAATATTCCCTCTGACCTGAAGATTACTCACCTACCTTATGCCCTAACTTTTCTGGTTCTTTTATCAAACAATCACCTTCTCAGTAAAGTCTTTTTTTAATGTCTTACATAATAATGTAAAATAACCTCCATCCTGACTGGAATATTCTTTCTCCCATGTTGTATATGTTTCTCCAGAATTTGGTGTTAATGTTATATTTATTTTCTCTATCTATCCTAGTTTATTTTCTACCTACCTCTAAAATATGAGCAGTATGAAGACGGATATTTTTTGTAAACTTAGCTATTCCCTGAACTCAAAACAGACACATATAAGGTACGCTTAATAAATACTCATTGAATGAGTAGATATATACTGATCCAAATTTTACTGTGATTTATTGGGTTCCACCTGTATCATCAAGTATCTAGTTATATTATTATCAAATCCACTGAAAATGGGCTATATACATTTCTGGGACTCTCCACTGGCCATCAACATAGATAATTTAAAGATATTTATCTTTCTTTTCAGCTCCTTAATTTTACCTTTCCATTGACAATTTCTTTTTTAGACAGGGTCTTGCTTTTTGTAGTTCAGGCTGGCTCTGAGCTTACTATGTAGCCCAGGCAAGCCTTGTACTGACAGAAATCCTCCTGCCTCAGCCTCCCAAGTGCTGGGATTACAGGTGTGAGCCACCACATGCAGCATTGTGGTATGCGGTATCAGGGATCAAACTCGGAACCTCGAGCTTGCAAGGCAGGACACTGGAACCACTGTGCTAAATCCCTGGCTCTGACAATTTCTTTTTTAACAATTCAGAAGTGCTTCTTCTCCCACTGTATCTTTGGCTGTTTGGACAGAAGTTATTGCCTGAAATAGGTCCTGGTAAGTAGACATTTCTGAAATTCCCTGATAATCACATCTGAAAGTTCATGCTGCTTTGTGTAGTTTCTTTCTATTGTCTAACTCTCTAGGCATTTTGAAACCATCCTTTAACATACATTAATGTCATATATCTTTTTTCTGTTCATGTTTCTCTCTTTTCTATCTTTTCAGATACTTTTAAGAGCTTTTGCCTGGGACCACCATTCTACCCAGCTTATGCATAACAATTTTGTTAAATGCTGTTTGGAACTGAGGATTTGTTTACAAGAGAACAGTGCCAGTAATGACATCAGGCTGTGGATGAGTTTGCCATGGCAAAAGATCATGTGGACTGAAGAACTTCTTAATTGGAATCCTACAAAGAGTGTTCCAGAGTGACTGAATAAACTCACTAGCACATGGTTTTATGGGCCACTGGAAATATTCCAGGGAGCCACTGAAAAGGAAAGCAGATCCTTGTTTATGAATTTCTTCTTCCTGGTTGATTTCACTATTCCCACCTACCTTGAGATGAAAAGTTATGTGAGAAACCATCATAATCAAATTTCTGGGTAAATGTGTCAGTTCAGACTCATTACAATACAAAGAAAGCAAAGCCAGCTGTCACAAAAATGATACATAGCAACTCATAACACTTCTGAAGGACAGGTCTCAGGACTCACCTGAAGCTTCCATTGGGAATCCAGATTTGTTTGTATTTCTACGTCTTCCACTGTTATACATTGGCCTCTTTCCAAGGTGACCCTTCTCGTGTCCACTGGATGTCTTCTGGCATTAATTTAGCCGGCATATATTTCTTGGTTTATCCACTGACAGAAAATGGTCATTGTGTCTAAAATTATAGGCAAATGTCTTAAAATTTAACACAATTGAAGTAGTTTAGATTCTGCATCCAACACTTTCCTCATTCTAATCACAGTGTTCAGGAGGAATAAAATTATTTAAGTGTTTTTTTACCCAATCAGAACCTACCTCTAGTACTAAACTTGCCATAACTTTTCCCAAAGCAGATGGTTTACACAGTGAAATGTAGATAGCCTGCATTTGTCCCTGAAAGAGTCAGAAGCCAGGTTCATTGGACTTGGATAATTTGAAGTGAAGTGTATTTGCTTTTTCTCATTTAAAGGGCTAAATTACAAAGTGCAGATGGGGCACAATTAAACCATAAGGCACAACATAGGAACTTACAGTGAACAATAAAAGCTAACTGTAAGCCAGAGGGAAACAGGGAAGGGGGGGGGGTTCCCTGGCACTTAGAGAAAGAGTTGTGTAGCATGTAAGGTATGGATAGGAACGGGAATCCTTGAGAGTCATAGGAATTTCAGAGGAGCATAGAGGGGAAGACAGAAGAATTAAGGAGGATTTAATGCTCTAATATCCTTCTGTTCTTCTCTTTCTACACGGACCTTTCATTGTCCAAACAAAACCAGAAGTCTGAGGGTGAAGGAGCATGATGATGTCCGTGTTGGACACCCTCCTGGGGAGGGCTGCAGAGTGGAAAGGAGCCAGGAAGGGAAGGAAAGAGAAATGGCTTTATCCTGCGCAGTACTTAGATCAAAACCAGAGGACTATGGAGAAGGTAAGAGAAGATAAACCCCAAGGAAGCAACCTAGCAATATTCTCTATAGGCCAGAAGATTCACTAATTTCCTAGGAATAAGAAACTTTTAAATTACACAGATGGTGCCTAGTATATTTTTTAAAGTCGATTAAATCTCTTGGATTTCTTATGCTATCATGTCATTTACATGCTTTGGTTTAGATATAAATATTCCTCTAAGGACTCATTTGTGGGATGACTGGCTCCTGGGGATACTACACTTATTGATGGGTTCAATTTACTAATCCATGCATAACTGAACGTGCTCTTGGGAAGTGAGGCCTGGTCGGAAGAGGCAGGTCACTGAGTGGGAGGGACTGGAGAGGTGTCTTCTTCCTGGCTCCTATCTGCTTCCTGGCTGCCATGCTGTAAGAAGCTGTCCTGTGCCATGCCTTTCCATCATGGCATTTCTACCTTAGCACTAGCTGACCACGGACCGGAACCCCAAGCTGAATAAACCTCTCCGTTACAAGTGTTAAATATTTTGTTCCAGCAGCAGGAAAATGACTAAAATAATATATATGAATTCTCTCCTATAACAGCAACTAGAACCATGGGCCTACTACCTATTTCAATTAACCATATTTTAAACACAAGTTACATTGATTAGAAATAGGCTTTTTAATAATAAGATACATTGGGGGCCGGAGGGTTAGCTCAGTGGTTCCGGCGCCTGCCTCGCAGGCACAAGGTCCTGAGTTCGGTCCCCCTAACCACATATAATGCTGGGCGTGGAGACACGCCCACCAACAATCAACACCGCATACCACTATGCCAGATGTGGTGGCTCACGCCTGTAATCCCAGCACTCAGGAGGCAGAGACAGGAGGATTGCTGAGTTCGCGGAGGCTTGCTTGGGCACCATAGTGAGCTCAGGGCCAGCCTGAACTACAAAGCAAGATCCTATCTCAAAAGCGAAAAAAAAAAAAAAAGGTACATTGGGCCGGAGATTTAGCTCAGTGGTTCTGGCACCTGTCTCGCAATCGCAAGGTCCTGAGCTCAATCCCCGGTAACCACATACAATACTGGGTGTGACAACTCATGCCCACCAGCAATCAGTACCACATACCACAGTGCCGGGCGTGGTGGCCCACGCCTGTAATCCCAGCACTTGGGAGGCAGAGACAGGAGGATTGCTGAGTTGGAGGCTTGCCTGGGCTACATAGTGAGCTCAGGGCCAGCGTGAACTACAAAGCGAGACCCTGTTTCAAAAAATAATAATAATAAGATACATTAAACTGTTAGAGATTATTTTTCTCTCATTATCATTGAAAAAAAGTCTTGATATTGCTCTTTGTTCTGAAATCAGGTGGCCAACCACTAGGGCCCAAAATGGACATGAAAAATTAGCTTTGCTTCTCTGAGCACAGAAATTCCATGTGTCTAGGGTGGCTACTGCTATGACACTGTTGTGCAGGAAGAGTTGAAAGTACTCCTTCTCCTTCTAGAGCTACCCTAGGAATTTCACATGGACAAATGGCTGTGCAACAGTCTTCAGCTCCCTTCCCAGTGTACTTCCTCTTGTGCTATGTGCCAAGGTTTGAACAAAACCTGACCCTTAACATCTCTACACATGCCAAGCACAGCTACATCTTGTTTCAGGATGAGAACGTGTTTGAGAAAGGTGCTAGGTGACTTTGTGGTTGTACCCTCATCAGAGAATATGTGACATAAATGTAGGTAAGACAGTCAATCGCTCAGCAGGGACTCTGGACCTGAAGAAGACAAGGGACAAACACAAGAAGTATGAGGCACCTGTGGACTAACATAGGATATTATTTTATATCAACTTTTCTCTTGTAAGTAAGTAGATGAATACACTCTATAATTATGAAATAGCAGTATAGTGTGTAAAGTAACAGTCATTTATTTTCATGCACAAGTATGATGTACTGTACATGTATACTTTCATACAACTGGCAGTATAAGATTTTTATACCATCATGACCACAAATACATGAATAATGCCTTTCACTAAAACATTATAGCAGCTATGATATCACCAAGTGATAGGAATTTTTCAGCTCCATTATATTCTAATGGGAACACTGTGGTCTACATGGTCCATTATGGGTCAAAATGTCCCTATGCAACGCACAACTAATTTCTTATGCCCATGCCTTCATAGTCTACGTCTCTGTAGATCTATATCTCTCATCTAGGAATACATTTCTTTTCTTCTACCACAATAATAGTAAGGAAGAGCAGGAACCTTATCGAAAGCCATCTCCAGGAGCTCTGGTGTACATAGTGAACAGACTGAATGCATCACCAGGAAGTCGTGGGGGCAGCAGCTGAGATAGCAGAGGTTGTGGAAACCCCAGAAGGATAAAAATGCCATCTGTAATTTATCATTACCCATCACATTCCGTTAGCATTTTAATCTTCAAGACAGATACAGCCTCAGTGTTCATCATGTCAGGAATTTAATTCGCCTGAATTCCATCCCAGAGCCTGTTGCATTTCCTCTAGGTTTTAGCCTTGCTTACATCATCCTGGCTTAGCAGTGACCATGTAAAGAGCCTTAGGACGCCAGCTCAGTAGCTATGCTGTAGGCTGATTATGAACCACATCTGCTTTCAGCCCGAGAGCCTCCATGATGCACTAGTGCCTGATGCTGTAACTAGACCTCTCTCTGCACCAAGGAGTGGCAGACTTATTTGGGGTGATTTATTTACTCTCTTATATCCCAAATCCACAGTGATCAAAATCACCACAATGTCTGCTCTGGGCATTCCTGAAGCTTTCCTGCTGAAAGACATGCTGATCTCCTGACACATCGGTCGTGCCTTCCTCAGCCATCCACGCATCACCTTTGGGTTTTACTTGGGCTTTAGAGTCCTTGTCATGCTATCCAGCCTGATCAGTATAAAATTTCAGAAGCAAATATTTACATGGATTCTCAAACTCAATTCTCTCCATAATTCTGGTCCTAAACCAAACTCGATGAAAACCAAATCAAATTTTCCCCTAACGTCAATGTTAAAACTAACTATTGAATTTGGTTATACTCTTGTCCAACTTGATTTGCTACCAGAATCATGGAAAGAATCAAGTTCATGAAGTGAGGTACTATTGTACACGGAAAACCTTTGGAAGTGTTCACTGGCCCTAAAGTGCTAATCATTTTTCTACCTCTCCTGTGTCATGCCTAGTCAGTCAGGAAGTCTTACATGCTGGAAATTTGATCATACCTCGCTATTCCTATTTATGGCCAGCTTATTCCAAGCCACTGCTATCTCTCAACTCTGTTGTAATCAGGGACTCAGATTGGCATGGAAGAAGATAAATCCAGAAAGAATGCCTTTAGAGACCAGGGCAACTAATCTCATTAATGACTTCATAGGAGAAGAGTAATTGCATGCATGTTGCATTTAAGAAAGTTTAATCCAATTTCTCTGTGGGTGCATTAGTTTTCTAGGGCTTCAAAACAAAACACTATGAACTGGGGGTTTTAAAGATGGGAATTTGATGGTCTCATTCTTTGGGAGGCTGCAAGCCCACAGTCCCAAGTGCAGGCACAGGCGGTTCCTAGTGAATCTTCTCTGTTTGGCCTGCAGACGGCCTCTTTCCTGCTGTGCCTTCACTGGGCCTTTGGCCTCTGCATCTGTGGCCCCATCCTTTTACTAAGAAGCCAGTCACATTGATTTAGGGACTATGGTTAACCTCTGGTTTAACTTTTTTAACATAACCTATTTGTATTGGTACATGTTTGTGGTACTTAACGGTTACATTCATTGTAGGGAATTAGTACATGTGCATGACACTTTTTTTTTTTTTTTTGAGACAGTGTCTCGCTTTGTAGTTCAGGCTGGCCCTGAGCTCACTATGTAGCCCAGGCAAGCCTCAACCTCAGCAATCCTCCTGCCTCTGCCTCCAGAGTGCTGGGATTACAGGCGTGAGCCACCATGCCCCGCACTGTGGTATGTGGTATTGATTGTAGGTGGGCATGAGTCACCACCCATTGTATGTGGTTACCAGGATTGAACTCAGGACCTTGCACTTAATGAGTCACCAGCATTGTATATGGTTACCGGGATTGAACTCAGGACCTTGCACTTAATGAGGCAGGTGCCAGAACCGCTGAGCTAAATCTCCAGTGTGCATGACACTTCTTAATTCTCCTAACCTCTTCCAGTCCTCCTTTTCCCTCCCTCCCTCTCTGCATTTCTTGGAATATGTATATAATTTAATAGGTACATGTGTATAGTATAAGATGTTTATGCCTTGTATGGAGTTGCAACATGTACACAATACATTTCAATTCCTTTTTAATCTCCTTTGCCTTCCCTGCCTTAACCTCCTCCATCTCTTGATGGCCCTCCCCTTTGAAAAAGATCTACCTCCTTATTTCTTTTGGTTTTCTCTTTATTTTTATTTGGGGTTTCTTATATAAGGGAGACTATGTGATATTTAAGCCTGCGTGTCTGATTTGTTTCAGTTAACATCATGATCTCCAGGTGCATCCGTGCTCCAACAGATGACTCAATTTTATGTTTCACTATAACTGACCGTATTATGTGTAAACACAATGTTTTCTTCACTCATTCATCTGTCGATGGGCACATAGGCTGCTTTCATGATTTAGCTATTACGAATTGTGCTACAGTAAATATGGATATCCGTGGTCCTCTAACTTTCATAATTACTTCAAAGGTCCTTTCACTAAATACAGCCAAAATGGGGATCAGAGAAACACAAATACTTGGGATGGAAAATTCAGTCCAGAACAGAGGAATATAAAGTCAAAAGCAAGAATACCATTGCAAGTTGCTAGGTAGAATGAAAGAAGATCCAAATTAAGCTGGTCAGAGTTGAAAGGTGAAGAGGATGGCTATGAAGGACCTTTCATAGTTGCTGTGGCTTTCATATAAAGTATCCCCAAAGACATATATATGTATGACAGGCTCCTCCTGCTGAATGGTCATTGGAAGGTAGGACTTAATTAGAGGAAAAAGCTCCTCGAAGTGTGCAGTTCAAGGTTACATTTCTCCTTGGACTCTTTCTTCTTCTTTCTGCTTCTCGGCTTCTCCAAAGTGGGCAGTTTTCCCCTGCCAGGCCCTTCCACCATGCTGGTTCTGCTCGAGACCAGGTGACCATGATCTGAAACCTTTGGAACTATGAACCAAAATAAACCTCTTCTCCCTTAAGTTGTATGTGTCATGTCTCTTTTTTTCTCCCAGCAATGTAAAGGTAACTATTATTGTAGGTAAAAACTACCATGACTAAACTGATGGCAGAATACAGAGGCTACGACAGAGGCATCTCTCAAAGCAATGACCCTGGGTAACAGAGCGAATGACATTGTCCTTAAAGAAAAATAGAGCCTTACTTCTTTTCCTCTGGATACCAACCCCACCCTCATATCTCTAGCTCCTGTGACCTCCAAATTGCTCTCACAGCAGAAATTGTGACATCTTCCATTCGGTTAATCTTCCTCAAGACAATGCCAGGAAGCCAGTCCTTCATGTCACCTCTACCGTGGCCTTTTCTGTTCCTCTGTCCACACTTTTGAGCACTGTACTTGTTCCTTTTGACGGCTGTATCTGCTGACCGGTTCCTCTGTTTTTCACCATTGGCTTTCCTCCTTCCCATTGCTGTTGTCATGTTCTAATCTGTCTGCTTTATTGTCCTTCAGGATCCTTAGGCCAGTTATTGCCTGACAATCTACATGTGTAAGGATCATTTTAAAGCAATTTATATTGAAAGAGGGAAACAAAATGTACATGAAGATGCATCATTTTATAAATTATGCAGTATGTTTTGGGGTACCCTAACACTAACCCACCTCTCGAGGTATTACTGATTAAAATATGAATAAGTTACTATCAACTCAGGAATGAGGGAATGCACAGGGGATATCATGAAAAAGAAGCTTAGAAAAATTTATGGACAATTGTTTAAAAATAGATTGCAGTGGAAATTGTGTTACTTCAATGTTTCGCACTAAATTCTTGACATTTATATAATAAAGCTTTCTGTCTGCTATATTTGAATTATCTAGGGAGCTTGTTAAAAATACATCTCCTTGGATGCTCCTATCTCATATTCATTTTCTTCTAAGGCTTCTTCAAGTGAGGTTTAGAAGTCCACATTCTGAGCAAACTGTGGGTAACTCTGGCACCATCCAAATTCAGGAACCGGTCTCAGAGGGGATCCTGTGTGTTCTGTGGCCAATGTCAGCAGCAGAATCCTGGCAATGTGGGTTGTGACTGTCCTCTCATACAAAAAATGGCAGGTGAGCTATTGTGTTGACTTTGCTTTGGAAACAGGTGAAATGGAACAGCCTTCTAGGAAGTTTTGAAGACAAATGTCATGTAACAGTGTTGAAACTGAGAACTGTTCAAACCCCAAAGAACAAAGAAAATACCAAGTAATATAGCAAAAACTAAGAACTATAAGTAGAATATGGGTAAAATGCTTTCCCATTATGTTTTGAAAATTCTGGTCATACTAGATACACAGAAATATTTATTTCTTTACTTACTATTTGTCAGGCACTGAAGACAAAAAAATAAGTTTCTAATTTATTTTTAGACAGTGTCTCCATTTCTCTCCCTCATAGGAACTTACAGATAGATATTTATAATAAATCTTACAAATAACTATAACTTCTTTTTTATTCTACAACAACATAAGCCAACCCACTGGAATTTGCAGCATAAAAATAAAACCTATAGATGAATACCATTGTTAGTGATCTATAGAAAATTCACAAGTAATTGCTACTGGGCTTATAAATTATTCTAACTGCATGTGAGACAGCCAGAATGTTTGATTCTCTTGAACATGCATTTGGCATATCACACAATCACCATTTAACTGGAAACTATATTTATTTATTGTTTACTATCTTTAGTTCTTTAGAGCAAAACAAAAACCAAACAAACAGCTATGCAGAAGAAGGACCAACAAATTGTTAAGACAATAAGCAAAACTCAATTGTTACCATAAACCAAAAATCTTTGTAGGCAAATCTATAGTGCTATTTCTTTTTTGGAGAAGAGTGTATTTTAAAAGTTAATTTTCCTGTCTATAGGAATAATTGATTTTTTTTTTTTTTTGTACTGGGGATTGAACTTGGGTCCTTATGCTTCTAAGGTAGGAGCGGTACCACTTGAGCTAAATCCCCAGCCAAAGAGGAATAATTGATTTTTAACTATTGCTTTTTTTAGTCTCTTCTCATTCAAAGTGCTTTTTCTTTTTAATGACTTTATACAAGCATGTTAGAAAATGTATACTTTATTTTTTTTAAATATCAAATAATTCTACAGGTCTAATTCTTGAAAATAGCACTCCTTTATCCTTACTGCTTTCTATTTCTTCTTTCTCCAGAGCATTAAAGTGGAACACACTTGTTCATTTTCACTACATATTTACCTCTGTATCATTAAAGGACAAGATTATTTTTCTATTTTTTTTCATTTTGATATCTCAGATTTTATCTGTTGGCTTCTCACAATTCCAGCACTCTTCTCTCCCTTTTCTGTACATGTATGCTTCATGTCCCCCTTTTTCTGCCAGAGTTTATCATCACTCTAGTGAGATAGATATCTAACATTTACATTAGCATCAATAAAATGGGCTCATAACTGATCTATGAATTGTAGCCATAACTCTCATTCATCCCTATCCAAGTCCCTGTTTTCTTTGGAATTAACAATTTTCCTTGATTTAGTTAGTTTGTTTGCTTTTGTTTTTGTTTGGATTGACACTTTCCTGAAGCTTTGGATTTCCCTGGCAATTTTCTGGCTCTCTGATCAATATGAATAAAGAAATCAGCATCACTTTGACTTCTGTACCCTGGTGTGTGTGTGTGGGGGGGGTCAGGTTAGTCTCATACCTCTAATGTGTGCTAAAAGGTATCACTGGAATAAGAGGATAAAAGAAATATTAACTAACAGGAAATGCAGTCACTATGTTCATGAGACCTGTGTTATTTTTCTCTCAGGGCTTCCACTGGGCGGAGCTTTCACTTGGTGGGTAAAAACAAGAACCAGAACATATGGAGAATGTTTAAGTTTAGGAGTCTTACCTTCAACAGGTTGCTGCAGTACTGGATTCAAGACTACTAGCTAAGAGAAGGTGAAAGACACCTGAGCAGTCCTCTGGGTGCTGATCATAACTCTTCATGCCATTGGACCACTGTCCGAGACTGGTATATTTGTGACACATTGAGAAGCTTTCTTCTTTGCCTCTTGTCTGACAGGCATGGGAAGCCGACAGTGGCCAATGAGTACTATCAATTTCCACCTCATCCGGATCTTCTCTTTGACATGAACACCTGTAGATGCAAATGAGCACTAGAAAGTACGACAGCTTTTATAGAGTGGGAAATTTCCATAGGAAATTTGGTGTGGGAATGTAATGAGGGGAAGGAACAAATATGATACAGAAAGAAAATAAAAGAGTATGTATAAAGGGGGTGGGGAGGTGTGGGTGGGTAGGGATATGGGTAAAAATGAGAATTAACTTGTGT
This sequence comes from Thryonomys swinderianus, assembly GCA_004025085.1. NCBI lineage: Eukaryota > Metazoa > Chordata > Mammalia > Rodentia > Thryonomyidae > Thryonomys > Thryonomys swinderianus. The sequence continues at coordinate 29,935 of PVIC010019005.1, forward strand.
CATATACTGGTACAAATTCCTCAATGTTATATGTGATTGTGAGATGTATATAAATTGTACCAATAAAGAATTCAATTTTAAAAAAAAGAAATCAATTTCCACCTCATGGGAAAGATGCCATGTTTCTGGTGGAAGAATTTCCCTCCCTGGCCATAGGACATTCACATTCACAGTGACTAATGTCGTGGGTACTCTAAACAAGAAAGTCTTCCATGGGTCAAGTCAACATTGCAGTAAACAGCACTACTCCCACCTGCATCCAAGAGCCCCGGACCTTTACATCATGGCTACTCTACTAGGAGACAGAACGGTACACAGTCTTCTCCGCTTAAGGGTCATATTTCATTCTGTAACAAAGACTTCATGTCATGACACTGTCTCCAAGTTCACAGTGTCCGTTATGTTTCACTGTTGGATCAAAACGATGACATCTGGGTGTTGCAATATGTTGAAAAATCAGTGTATTTTAAGAGTATGAACTGACAGTCAAATATTCTTTGCCTGAATTGTGTCGCCTGATTAAAAAGGGTATGTCAGAAAATATTATGATAGATGAGCCATTATTGATGAAAGGTGAACAGTGATGAACGGTGGTACTGAAGAAGACTGTGAGGAAGAGAGGGAAATCTGCATACATTTTGTCTCTCTGTCCATGTAGACAAGACACCCCTCTCTGTCTGATACAAGAGGTCCAGTGTGTTCAAGGTGCCTCTGGGTCTCCTGGAAAACAATGTACTGAGGGTCAGAATTTCCTTTTGCGGTTTACAGACGAGACTCATAGCAGGATAGTGGGTAGTTCAGCCTTAGTGGTGGGGGAAGGGAAGCCCAAGTTGTTGAGTTCATGGACAGCCTCTGTTTTTGTCACCAGGGTCCTGCCCAGTAAGGCTCCCTAAGCCTAACCACTGAGGACCTGCTGATAGAATGAGTCACTAGGAGCTGGGGCCCCACTGAAGGAAGTATCTTGCTGGGAGTGTGCCTTGGAGAGGTTTATCTTTTTTCAGGTTCTCTCTCTCTCCTCTCTCCCTCCTTCCCTCCCTCCCTCCCTCCCTCCCTCCCTCCCTCCCTCTCTCT